>JANKHO010001232.1:0-10780 GCA_027627235.1 Agrocybe chaxingu | reverse complement strand
TCAAGTAGAATAGATTCCAATTACTTGTATTTTTGTTATATTTGAACCCCCCGATCCCGTGCGGGGTATGTGGAAATGTCTAGTTTCGATGATACGGGGCGCGCCCTACATGCTGGCGTTGGCTGGGGACAGCGACCGATGACCGATGACAAAGTGATGGCATCAATGGCCAAACATCAACGGCAAAAGTGGAAAGTCTGCCGTGGACGTCCCGCCAACGCTACTCAAGGTGCAGGCATCGCTCGCTACAGCTTGCCTATCACCCCTCATGGTCATGTAGCTGCATTCAAGTACCCGCGGCGCAGGTCGGCGCCGCTTACGTTCCGGCGTGTGTCGATCATCCTTTTATATACTTCAGAGCTAGAGCCTCTTGCTCCCCCCACCGTCAAACCCTCAGATCTCAGGCCTCAGTCTTTAGTTCCCCCCCTTCTCTGCCGCGCCAATGTCCTCAAGTGCAGGAATAAACGAGCCAATCAACTTCGCAAAAGCATTTGGATTCAACTCCCTCGCTGCTGCCGCCGTATTCGTTGGACTCTATGTCCCCTTGTTTGCATTATTTGTCTTCAAATCGTTCAAAATCCCGACATATGTACACTACGTGCTCTCATTCTTCTGCTTGAGTAAGTGTTTCATGAGTTACATTTTATTTCTGATATTCTAAAACATCGGTTTTAAAGTTCGAATCGCAGCATTTACGTTGCGAATCGTATTGACAGCGTCCGAATCAGCAGGGGAGAACATCGGCATCCTCATCGCAGACGAAATACTATTCGGAGTCGGCTTCTTTGGTCTCCTCTACTCAGCATATACGCTTGTCCTCGATCTGTGAGCTTTCTTCTTTTTCGCCGTTTCTGGTGCTTGATGATTTCTCTAGGGAGTCACTCTCGGATCGACCGTCTCCAACGAATCCCATCATTCGCCTCACGCAAAATCGACGTATGTTCAGGCTGACTCTCCTCGTTGCAGTCGTCATCGGAGTGGTCGCGTCATCGCTTTCGAGTGGGGGTTCAAGTGACAGCACATCAAGTGTCTTGCGCAAAGCCAGCACAGCCATCTTCCTCGTCCTTACCGTGTTGCAAGCATTTCAGACCATATACCTCGCCCAAACGAGGATCTCAGGTACGTGCCCAACCCGACTCGTTCCACCACCTCATCTCTAACCCTGTACCTCCGCAGAGCCCGAACTGTACAAGCGCGCTCAGAAATCTTTTGGCGCCCGGCACGGAATCTTCATTCTTGTCCTCATCTCGTTCTTGCTCCTCATCCGCGAGGTGTTCGTCGCCGCTACGATTGACGACCACGTGAAGCAAAACAATGAGCATTTTTGGTACCCTCTGCTGGTGGTACCGGAGATACTGGCAGTGATACTGTATGCTATTCCTGGGTTGGTGCCGAGTAAGGAAGACCTGAAGGGGGAGGAATTAAAGGGGTATGGTGACATGAAGATGGTAGCTATTCACCCCTGAAGTATCTCAATGCCTTCTTGCGTACATATTTTTCTTCGCTCGATAATTACTGGAGCTGTCTGGCGATGGAGTATACGATAGTTCCTAGAAATTAATCATGTAGTACACGTTTAAGAGCCATCTCATCAGCTCCGAACACCGAGCGTGGCGCGACGACATGCTCACAGTATAGTACATGAATAATGAAAGCCCGTCGAGGGTTTCGTTCGGAGTGTTTTGTTCCTCATGATCTTAATCTGAGCTCCACGGAACAGCCATCCAGGCCGTTCACTCCTACCCAACCACTCATCGCGAGGGTAATAAATGCGGAAAAGAACATCTAGCTATATTTGGCCTCCTATCGTCCGGTGGCGCAATCTCCTCCGGGCAAAATTGGCTTCCGTCGAGTCATTTTCACATTAGGATACTTTAAATTTCTCACTAAATACTATGGGACTACTTCTTGCGTGAATGAATCGCGGGTCTCGGAGAATTGCCCGCCCCGAGGGCAAGTCCTCTCGAAACATGTGCGCCTCACTTGATGTGTATGGAAATCACGCTTCGGCAATAGCCGTCGTAAGAGATGAGCGTGGCTCGGGCACAGAAGCACCCTGTCTGTTCCACTGAGTTTCATCAATACTTTGGGGGCTCCAAAATACCCAGCTACTGTCCGATTTCAATTGGTCTGATAAATAGGAAAGACCTGGAGCGGCCGGAATCGCTTCGTTAGACTGGGGCGTTTCGACCAACAAACTAACCAGTTTCCGCTGTTTTTCTTCCTGGATTGAGTTCAGATTAAGTAGTTTCTACATGACTAAAAGCCTTCCTTCCATTTCATGACGACCTTGGGAAGCTTGGTGTCTATTTATATCAACCCCGGAGGAAAAGGACATTTATAAGCAGGGCCATTGAATCCCACCGCACGTATGAGGATTATAGTTATAAAGGGCACCTCAGTAGCAATATTTCAGGTCTTGAGACGAATAGAGGAACGTGATTATATGATCACTGGGAACATGGGAAAGGATTCAAGTTCAAAGAGGACCGACTCGACACGGAACGTACAGAATCAATACTGGAGCATAGTAACTTATCAAGCAACGAGAGCAGGATATTTATTTCATAAAATAATACGACTTGGTGTGTGGAAAACCATTGCACTGTTTACAGAGCGAGGAGGCGACAAGATAGGGGCTATACAGACCATTTCGGACTGGTGAGGCTGCACTGCCACCACGCCACGCTCAAACCTATTCTACACCACTTCCGATTTCGTCAATCCACCGCTGACGCCTGGAAGTCCCATGGGTATTCGGAAAGGCGCTACGGTACCCACCCCACGGTGGTAGGTAGAAGAAGCCATCTCCAAGACGCCGTCTGAGACCGATAATGGTGAGCACCCGGGTCTTGCAAGTTAGGTTCCGGTCAGATTCCGAGCAGACACTAAAATAGGCGTTGGTACAGCCCTCTTCCACAAATTTCTCAGCCCAGGGCGTGGACCTACATCCCCTACATCTCCATTGCGCGTCTGGCGTAGAACTCCCGCAAAATTGCACCCATGACTTCAAAGATCCCCGACCACTCGATTCGTATCTGTGCTGACAGAGGGGGCACGTTCTGTGACGTACATGCGTGAGTGTGCTGTGCTCTGCTGCGAAGGTGGCGCGGTTAGTATTCACGAACTGATCAATGTTTTTGTCAGTTCTTATCCTGATCCTGAAAACCCGCAGGAGAGGAAGGAGATAGTCGTGAAGCTATGTGAGCCGCAATTTGAACCGCACTGCACGATCTGCTCATTGACCACATCCTTCAGTGTCACAAGATACTGCAAATTACGACGATGCCCCCACGGAAGGAATTAGACGTGTTTTAGAGATTGTAACAGGCGAAAAGATCCCAAGAGGATCCATACTAGAGACAGAAAAAATTGGTGCGTAATTATCCCTTCAACCCTTATCTCTTACTTATCCGATCGCCAGATTACATTCGTCTATCTACGACAGTAGCTACCAATGCGCTCCTCGAAAGAAAGGGGCACAAACACGCCTTGCTGATCACGAAAGGCTTCAAAGATCTCCTGCTCATCGGGAACCAATCGCGCCCGAAGATATTCGACCTGAACATCCGACGGCCGCCCCCACTTTACTCCACGGTCATTGAGGTCGATGAACGCGTGACGTTGATTGGGTACACCTCTGACCCCCAGGCGGAGGAGCATGCGATTCAGTTTGACGAAGAGGGGAAGGTGATCAGAGGTTATCGCGGAAAGGGCTGGGACGGTGTTGGAGACGCGGAGGGTCCTGGAGAGATCGTGCAGGGGTTGTCGGGCGAGGCCGTTAGGGTCATGAAGAAGCCAGGTGTGTTCGGCGCCTATATTTAGAACGGCCAGTACTGAAGCGATTGCACTTCAGACGTGGCAGCCGTTAAGCAAGACCTCGAAAGGCTCTATGCCGAAGGTTACCGTTCCCTCGCCATCGTCCTTGTCCACTCCTACACCTACCCAGCACATGAACGTCTCGTCGGCCAAGTTGCACGCGAAGTCGGCTTCACACATGTTTCCGAGTCAGCCCAATTGTTACCCATGATCAAGATGGTCCCTCGCGGAGTGTCCTCCACGGCTGACGCGTACCTCACACCGATATTGTGGGACTATCTCGAGGGCTTTTTCAATGGCTTTGATAGCAAGCTGCGCGACGGGTCTCTGCGGAGTCCGAGGGTGGAGTTCATGGGTAGCGATGGTGGTCTTGTGAACTTGAACAACTTTTCGGGTCTCAAGAGTATCCTTAGTGGTCCGGCTGGCGGGGTCGTAGGGTACGCTCTGACGAGCTGGGATGAAAAGCTGAAGCAACCTATCATTGGGTACGTTCCGTCACTCTTTCCTCCATCAAATTCTCATCTCAATATCATGACAGGTTGGACGTAGGCGGTACCTCAACGGACGTATCTCGATTCCACGGTCGGTACGAGGTGGTATACGAGACGACAACGGCTGGCGTCACTATCCAGTCACCGCAGCTCGATATCAACACCGTCGCCGCTGGCGGCGGGTTGGCATCAACAAGAGGCGGGGGCCCACTATCGCCTGGGCTGAACATCGTTGGGTCGGGGTTGGATTAGAGTTCTAGTATCAAAGTCGTCGTGGTCGTCGCGGTGCGGTAGTCGAAGCTGAAAATGGGTGAACTCCTCGTCGTCGTAGTCGCAGTCACAGTCGCACTCGACACTGGATCTGCACCCGTCCTCGTCCTCGCAAGACCGTTCAGTACGAGATACACCCCCAAAATCGCCGTATGACCACCCAGCGTTCGATTGGGTTCCGCAGATGCCGATAGAGTAGATCGTGTCGATGTTCTTGGTCCGTCTTGCCTTGCCCTGCTTTGCCTTGCTCCTGCCTTGCCTTGCTTGCCTTGCTTTCCTCTGCTCAGTCCTTCCACTTGCCTGCTGGCGTCGTCAGTGTAACTGGGAGAGACGAGTAAGGGTTGCCATCCATTCAGTCTGTTGATGTATGTGTAGGTAGGTATAACGTAGAGTTACTCACTTGCGGACCCTTGTTCCCAAGAGCACAGCTCTTACGCACTGGTTTGAGAATTGAGTACTGAGTGCTGGTTTGAGTACTGAGTACTGGTTTGAAAATTGATGAGACCGAGACCGCTTCCCTGACGGCGGCGGTGCGTAACGGCAGCGTGAGATCGATGGGGAGAGGTATGATAAGGCGATAAGATAAGATGGACAACGTTCTCACCCCTAACGCCTGTTCACTGAACCTATCTTCGAGGAAGAAATCGGGGCATTAGCGGTCATAATATGTAAGTCCACTCCTCGAAACTATGTAAGTACTCGATTCACGAGAAAGAGAAAGAGAAAGAGGAAGATAGAGCAATAATAGATTGAACGCGCTGTCATCACGCCTCGTCCTCGTATTTTGGCCTAGCTTAATAGATGATCGGAATGTTCTCAAGTCCCCACGAACGGCGCCTAATTTAATTTTCGACACTGGTGTCTTATCCTTTTTTGCTGGCGATAATAGTAGGTCTCCTACGCACCACCGAGCCGAGGAACCGCCTCATCGAATCAGGCCTCTGGGTGCTTAGCGCTTAACGTTCAGCAGCCAGAGGTATCCGAGTCTGCCCTTGACAGCCATGCCGCTTGCAGAAACGAAGTGCCATACCCGTGCTTCTTCGCGGATTCAACAAGCACATTAGCATAGACCGAGCGCCTATCAACTTGTTGTGAAGATGTGAAGAATGTGGATTGAGAACGACGGTGGCGGGTCCGGCTATGAATTTGAACATACTGGACCCTTTGGCGAAGTTCCGTACTTCTACTTCTGTCAACAGTTCTCGAATTCGATGAGACGGTTCCTCGATGGCGCATACGCGACCGATGTATATATCGCTATCAAAAAAGACGCCTGTGTCGAAAATAGGCGCCGTTTATGGGGACTTAAGAACATTCGATGAAACGTTCCGATCATCTAATAGGCGAAAATACGAGGACCGATGACAGGGCGCGCGACTTATTATTATTATTTCTCGAAGTATAAAGCGGACCTCTGAAGGCATGCTGCCCACCGCTTCTGAGCCCAAGGCTCCAGGTCATCATTGATAAGAGCCCTTACTCGTCGGTGTCGTCTGTTTAACACCGCCAGCCTAATTGGGATCTAGGTAAACGATCCTGGTGATCTGTCTGAATCGTGGTAGATCGTAGATAGCGTATCGCGGGCGTTATGTATCTATTGGGTGACTTCCCGTAAGGCTAACTTGAATATCTAACTTCAAATCGCGGCCATCAAGGGGGGATGGCCGAGATGCCGACGGAGGAAAGCCTCCGGTTGTCAGAGACGCTGATGCCTGAGTCGTTTTCAAACTTAAAATCTAGAAAATCTAGACGAGGGGTCAGGACCCCTCGTCTAAACTTGAAACTAGAACTTGAATACGGAAAAGGCAATACCATCACCTTGGCTCTACTTGGCAGAGTCCCTCCTCCCACCGTTCAAAGAGACGTCGACAAACAATTTCAGCGCAGTCTCTCATAAATGCCTGAAAAAGGTTGAATAGATGATACGTCAACTCCATCTCTCATTCGAGATGAATTCCGACAAGAGATAGGTCAGCCGCTGTCCCCAAGCATACTTAAGGTGCTCATGCGCGAGGATTGCGAGTATGTGTCCGTGATAGTTGGTTTTCCAAGTCTTCGGATGCTCTGGACATTCTTTGAATCATCCGTACCTATGTCTCTGTGACCTGCTCTGACCATGTAAATCTCCTCTTAGAGGAGTAAACGACGCGGGAGCCCGCCTTAGCGGTGTGCCGAGACCTTAGGAGCAACGAAAGAGGAAATCAAGTTTGAAGTTTCTAAATGTCCATGATGGCGTTACGGTCTGGAGCAAATAATATTTTACGGCCATCAAAGCTGGCTTCAAACTCCGATGAACAAGGTTTGAAGTTGAAAATTCAAGTTCGCCTTACGGGAAGTCACCCATTCATCCCCAAACGCCCTCTACATAAGTGCGAGAAGCGATGCATTGATCTCCGAAGCGAGTTCCCGACTCCAAGTCCGAGAATTGACGAAGGGTTTCTGCCGTTGTGGAAATCAATTTTCCAGTAATCGAGCACGAAAGACACCATCGAGGACTTCACCATCAAAGCCACGTGCCAATATCCATTCTCTGAACGCCAACGCGAACACTTCCTCGTTTCAAGTATGAGACCTAGACGATGCAGAAAATGCGAAAGCCAAAATAAAGGAAGTTACAGAATCGGCGAGCCCACGTACCCTGCACAGCACATTCCGAGGAAAGGCCCCAAAAGTCTCTGGCAGTTCTCAGATTCACGGACGAAAGCATGATACCGCAACGAGCGCTACCGCCTCCCCATATGAATCGTACCAGCATACCATAATTTTGGGACCCTTCCTGAGAAGACACGCACGTATGGAACGAGATGTGAAGGGGGAATAGGGGGGAGCTGCCGGTCACTTCTCATTGGAAATGGAGAGCAGATATCGTTATGTTCTGAAGGGATTGAAGCATGTCGAAGGTGGTGATCGAGAATGACGTTGATTGCACTGAACCTAACCGATACGTCCGGACTTGAAGCAGGTTCGATCATCTGTATATGAGCTTGTCGTGAGGGTTTGCAGACTGAGAATAAGCAGGTCGAGAAGGAATTGACTTGCTCGAGGCGTCTTCCCAGTACAAGAGTTCGCTGTGTCGATGAAATGGGCTACAGCAGCAGAGCAAGCACTGAGGAAACCGCAGAGGAAAGTAAAGGAAGAAAAAAAAGGATAGCTGGAGAGGACATCACTTTCTCCGGAATAGGAGAGATGGGTTTTATGCCAAAAACCACATGCAGCCTGCAGGACGAGGATAAACCAAAAGATCTGTCAGTACATCGTCTGCATGAACGTCATAGAGCCCATCTCTCCTGTTCCGACTCGAAAGCGACATAGCGTCCTCGAAGAGGAGTCATAGAGATCGCGAGGAGAAGATGACGTTCTCATGTGCCAAGACAGGCAGCAAGAGCAAGTTTCGCGTCGTCTGGCCTGACTGACGGAAATGAAGCCTGTTTCTGAGCATCCGCGACGCTGGAAGTAGGGATAGAGATCGTTATATCATTGCGATGTGCTCTAGATGAAGGGCCGCAAGCAAAACGCTGGTGACGTCGAGCAGAGGGTCATGCACGTACGTTCATCCATCGATTCGGACCATCGGATTGCGAGTGTCAATATCGCAAGGAGCTTAGATCTGGCGGCAGGGTAACGATGAAGAGCGGGAAGAGATGGATAAGAGAGTAGGTCGATGATATGCGCTAGACGGGGCGTACGATCAGCGAAGATCGAACTAGGAATGACAGCAAAGGACGAACTCGTGCAGTCACTGCATCCTTGACCGTAGCCATAGGTCATTCGCAGCTCAAAAACGATGTTAGGCGGTCAAATGAGTAAAATCCAGAGCTATCGACCTTTCCGAGCGCACCAGGCCGGGTGGCGGACAGATCGTGGTGAAAACGAACTCTCAACGTGACATGTGGGAGGGTCGATCTCGTGAGGGGGTGGAGCGAGAGGGACAAAGTTCAAGGAAAGGCTGCTGGGCTATGTCGTGCGTGGAAGGAGAGAAGTAACACCGGTTCCACAACACGAGGGTGCGTGGGACGATAAGATAAGGTGGAAGGAAGGAAGGAAGGAAGGAAGCGTATGGTGTCTGATCATCATCGGATAGCAGGCGCGAACACGTGTCTCTCTTCTCTACCACAAGGATTCTCAGTCTACCCTGATGTGCAACGCGCTATTTTGCATACGACGTTCGACAAAGCTCTGCATTGAAACACAACAACCACGACGTTTTGACTTTCGAGCCTGGCCTGACGCGCAAACCTCTTCAGAC
The DNA here is from genome assembly GCA_027627235.1 of Agrocybe chaxingu. NCBI lineage: Eukaryota > Fungi > Basidiomycota > Agaricomycetes > Agaricales > Agrocybaceae > Agrocybe > Agrocybe chaxingu. The sequence continues at coordinate 1,954 of JANKHO010001232.1, read as the reverse complement.
TTCAGTCATGCTCGTTTCGACGGTGAGGCAGTTTGTCGTTTCTACTCTATGTACCAGTAATTCATGTTGACCGAATGCAAGACGCATTGGACAACGCAACGACGTGATCTCACAGTGGGAACGACACACAGCCGTTGGCCCTTAAATCTATACCTTTGAACGTTAAACGTTAATTCTTGAATTCATGCTCTCAGGCTCTTCGATGAGGCTCGAACGATTCACCCACTCGACTCGGCAGATCACCACTCCCTACTCTCCAACTCCCAATGGCAATCCCGAGGAACGTCTCTCCTCTCGGCGGGGTCTGCCTGTCATGCCATCGAAGAGGCCAAACCAAAAGTAATCTCGGACCGAGTGGTCTATTTTCTCTACCTTTCGCCCTTATTAAAATAAATTCATTTGGTGAGCGTCTCCTGAAATTCTATTTTGTCTTTCGCTTTCGGCAAGGCATCCTCGGTGGATGGGCTCTTGCGCATGCCGCCAGTGTCGCCGGCACGAGAGGTCTAGAAATAACTGCTGCGTTCCAACGGCGGAGTTGGCTACTCAGAATTTGAGAAGAGAAGAGATTCTAGCTGCGTCCATGCCGCCCCCTTAAGCTTTCGGGAAGACTTTCGAACTTTGAAGTATGTAGAAGCGTACGAGTACACGAGTCTGAAATAGCTTTTAGGGATATCGATGAGGGATTAACGCCCTGGCGTACGTGGGCTAAGAATACTTTACTTTACTCAGGAGTCAGCGGGGTTGTGGCCAGGAAGTAACAAGTAAGAAGATGGGGGTAGGTGGGAGAATGACTGGGAAAGTAGGTATTCGTTCTTCGTCGGCGGAGGGAAAGTCAGAAGACGAGTAAGTAAGTACCTAGATGGAAACCACAAATTCGCAATTGGGGTACGGCATGGCGCTGCTCGTCGCATTCCCATTCCATTCCTGACACAAGTATACGAATCTTTCTGGAGAACTCGGGCTTGTGGCGTAAGGGTTCAAGTCGTAGGAAAGGGTCCAGTGTGGTCTACCAAGTCTCAGAATTCGAGCAACGTGAACGAGAGACACACATGTATTCATGCTCACGACGTAGGAAGTGCAGCGTTGGCCCGGGCCCAAAGCGGGCTATTCCCAAACGGCGGTAGAGCCTTGCATGAAGCTTCATCTTTCCTCTCAGTCAAATAAGCCAGAACTCGCCATCCTCGCCCAAAATGTCCGCTCAGCCCACGAAAGTTGAGCAGTCATATCAGCGAGCAACGATCTACACAGTCAGGACTCACGTCGTGAACGCATGACATTGACATGGTGAATACCTGACATATGACAAGAGACTAAGTACAACTGCAGCTCGACATGAGAATAGAATCTACGTACGCTGACCAACCAACGGCAGATGGTAAAAGCACTATGTATACTGCTGGAACCTGGAGCAACGTACTGCAGCTGTGAAAAGTTGACGTTACGACATGGATGGATGGAGATGGCGGACGAACGAACGAACGTGCACCAATGTCACTGTCGTGGGCCCACGAGTCGCGCGTGTGTTCCAGTGGAGCCTGGACGTGTACCGTACCGTCATTGAGGGGGGGGGGTATGTACTAGAAGTACGTACGTACGTACCAAGTACTTACGAACCAACCAGGAGAAGGGAGAAGAAATTCGAATTCGTCGGTCGCCGACCGAGAAAGAGATTTATTTCCATGCCATGTTTAGAGTAGTATCCTCAACCCTCAAAACACGACGCTACACTACTCTAGTAACTTGCCATCGCATAAACAAACCACGAGCGAAAATCCCAATTTCCCTTCAGGCTTCAGGCCAGCGGTCCATGTGACCCACCCGTCCTCCCAGATGACCCGCCCACCAGATGACGCGTTCTGGACCCTTGGTCATGGTGCCCTTCGCATTGGCCTTGGCGTGCGGGGGTGGCGCGTACCTTGGCGGCTTGGGTACCTGGGCAGTGGGCAGTAGCGTT
>JANKHO010001231.1:0-10797 GCA_027627235.1 Agrocybe chaxingu | reverse complement strand
CGTCGAAATCCACCTCGACCTCTGCCGCACGATCACGGATTTCCCGGAGCCAGAGTAAACTCGACAGCAAGGCCACGATGGGGCCGGCAAATTCCCTGCGGGACAAAGGGAAGGGCTTGACCACTTCGGCATCCTCTTCCTCGACGAGCACGTTAGGTGCCAAGCCTGTACGTATTTTTCTTCTGATCCATTCATTTTCAACGTTGCCCTTTCACGCACACGAAGCACACGTTCGGCCTCTGTCCGAGCTGCATCTTTTTTCTTTCTTCATTTACTCTTTCTTCCATGGTTTTTTGACTTTCATTTCGCTTATTACTCAGGTTTTCGGTGAGCATGCGACTGCTGCCTTTGACGCCACAAAGCTTGCAGGGTCCGAGGGTCCTTCCAAGGCCGCCGCACATGAGCGACACGAGCAGGAAACTGCCGAATTCCAGGCATCCAAATCGCAATCGCGTTCCCAATCTCATTCACGTTCACGAACACGCTCTCAGACCGTATCCCAATCGCAGTCACAATCGCAATCGCACTCACGTTCGACATCTTCTCAATCACAAAGCGAGAAGCGTTATCAATTTTACCATCCTGTTCCTGATTTCAAGGCAATCCATGCAACACAGGAAGCCGAGCTGGCCCGTCTGAAGGAGAACATTCACCCCACCGTGCCGTTGCCCATGGTTTTGGAGACAGATGTCCGTGCCGAGGAGCGGAGGAAGTTTGACGAGAAACTAAAAGAGAAGGAGAGGGAGCTAGAGAGGCTGGAGGAAGAACGTCGGCGACAGAGGGAGTTGGAGGAAGAGCGCGAAGTGAGAGAGCTCAGGAAGAGGGCCGTGCCCAAGGCGCACGAGGTCCCGGAATGGTATAACGAGATGCCGAAGAGGAAGAATCGCGCCCAGTAGGGGGTGCGGCGGCGTCTGGGAGATAAATCGATAAAGGTGTGAACGGAGGAGCAAGCAGAGATGGCAGGATGAAAGGAAGACGCTCTTTGTTTTCTCGCGGGCTGGGTGAGGACGTGTATGGGTGCGTAGCGTGAGTGAAATGCCACGTGTGAGTACTCTTCTTGGAAGACAGGACTGCGTTCTAATGTCTTTTTCTTTAGACTTACCTCACAGTTGGGATGGATGTACTCTTCATGTATCACTTCCTGGGAATCTACTCTCGTTATTATTCTTCTCGAATATTGGGGTCGACTTCTTCACTCTGCGTCCTTTTCGCGTACGACAAGCGAGTCTAGAATTGCTACCGTGACGAAGGAACGAACTGAGGGTTCGTTTTCTTTCTCGTTTTAATGAATAACGTTAGTTGGTTACCCTGGCTTACTATTCCTTTGATCATCAGCTATGAATCGCAATGAATCACTATATGAAAGAGATCCTCGACGGAGAACGAAGTGGTTGTACCTCTTTGCCTGGGTGGGTCGTAAGCCTTTGATACGACCAAAGAGCGCACTACTCGCTTCGAATGTAGGCCAGACCGACCACGCCCCGCCGGCCACGCAGGGTGAGGTGTCATCAAGTCGTCTCTGGAGATAAAGTAAGGAACGACATGAAAGAATCCTTGCCAGGTTAACGACGATGGAATCTGGACCTACTTTGTTTGACGCGCGGGTGCTTCGTTCTTTCGTTATGGGGCCTATAAATCCGCAAAACCCGCGATGGCAGGTGTGGGTCTCTCTCACAAGAACCCATTGGGACGTTGACAATCACGACTTTTGAAGGCGTGTGCCGTGGCAGGAGAACGCAGAGCGCTTACGGCAGCTTCGCGCTCGTGCAAATCGAGCAAGTCGAAGCCCACTTCTGGGTAAGATGGTCGTAAGGCGCTGCGCACTCGACTTCGCGTTCGTTCATTGCATGGAGGCGCATTCACATCTCGGTTCAACGATGCAGGATGCACCTGGTTCGCTTGGGCGTCATATGTGCGAATTCGTTTATGAGTTTCCTCCGACATGGCGCGGGTATCTGCGCACGTCACTTTCGCGAGTTTCCAGCGCTGTTCCTTGGATTCTCATTTCATGTGCCATGCGCCGTTCGGCTTTGGGCGGGGAAGGATGCAAAATGGCTAGCCGACTGCATATGTGAGAAGCACCCCGGTGAGAACTTGAACGCAGTTAGACATTATACAGTTCCACTGCATTGCACTGCAGCTTTCCAAAAACACGTATCAGAATCAGGATAAATAGAACTCAATCCGATCGCAATAAAATAGCAGGGTGTGTTAGAGCCATGAATGGTGTACAACGCCGCCTCGAGGCATGCCGTACAAATTGCTGTACGAGATGGGCGTCGTCTTCGCGGGCGGGAAGCCTCAGGAAAGTGGAAACCGAGAGGACGGGTAAACAAACTTGGAGCGGGTGTCTTCCATTCTAAAAAATCTTTCACCGTAGGGAAAGACGGGTTATGAACTACGGCCGAACAACACGCTAGCGTGCCTCTGCGCGTCTATTTTTGCTCCAAGAAGGAAGGCGCGGTAAGGTGGCGTCCACGACGCCTGCAACAGCTCCAAGGTGCGGGAGAAACACCTCTTCCGAGCATCCCGGAATGAACGAAAATTCATTTACTGCCACCTCGTGTCGAGGCCGTGGGAGGTCCTGGAGCGGCACCTGCGCCTGGGCGTACGCCATCCCTTGCTCTCGAAGAACATGCTTGGTACACGTTTGATTAAAGTTCAAAAATATCTCCCTTTCATGGTCCCCACTACTGCTCCCTAGTGATGAGGCCAACGCAGTGGGTCGAAGAGGGTGTGATAGAGCACTACTCGGTTAATCGTAATCGACACAATGGGGCTGCCTTTACGCCACAGAGAACTTGCGAAGCGCGCGCTCGGTCTCAATCAGCGATGATTCACTCCTGATGAGAAAGGCAGGAAGACTAAATCTGGTCTCGTAAGCGACGCGATATATTATAACTGTCAACGCACGATGATTACGCCCTTGTTGCTGACTTGCTGCTGTCTAATCGTGGTAGTACAATGCCTGTAGTTTGTCAGATTCAGCGGCGACGGCGTGTTACGGGGCGACGCCGAACTGGATATCTGATTCTCAATGCGCTCGAGACCCTGAAGGTAAGGTCGAGGCCATGCGCTCACCCAGTTCACTTCTTTCATCGTTGAGCAACATTCAAACTCCAGGCGTCGGCTTTCATTGTGTTTGCGATCCCGCATGCGCATCACATCACTCATCGACGGCGTCTAAATTAGTACCAGTGGCGTCTTTCACCACTACACTATCACACATATCACATCTCTCAGGGCCGCCAGAGGTTTGATCGAAATTGAACAACATCCAGTTCGTTACTTCATTGAAATCGTTCATATCATCGCCTCAAAGCACACCAGGCGCTAGTCTGATAACAGGTATCAAAGGACGATGGTTTCCCACATCGGTCCAGGGTATCTGGCGACTGTGCCATGGACATGGGCCGTCAGGCCGCCACCTCGGCCATGCACTGCACTCCGGCTACTTGAATGCTCTCTAACAATACTTCAAGGATCTACTCCTTGGGTCACTGATATGATGTTGTAGTCGTGGTCTGACAATAATGATTATAGCCCAAAAGCCTCTCTTTCACGACAAGAGGCTCCAAATGCCTGCAGGCAACAGGGCGCCTCTGGGAGAGATAAAGACAAAAAAGCCTATTGCACAGCAGCTTTGTGCACGAAGCGCTGACACGTTGTCGGCCGCGTTCAGTCGGATACCGCGGGAGTCAGAAACCCGCAGACTTCTCTCTGACTAGTAAGTGGGCGTCAGCGTTACTCGGCGCTTCACATTGCGGCCGAGTTCCCACTAGAAGCAATAGGCCTCGAGCGCCTGTTTCCCCATGGGAACTTTATTCAAAAATACGGGAGACTTTACAGCTTTATTATTACAAAGCGACAACAACGTCGGGCCTCGAGGCTCGTCAGTGCCTCGAGTTCGGGATCGGCACTAAAAGTTTGTGGCAACAGCGGTGAAAACACGCCTCATCCTAATGGCCGCTTAGTTGCTGCTCCTTCGAGGAGGTGAATAGGATTCCGCTAATATTATGACCTAAAATACGTGGCTGTCGGAAAATCAGGCCGTGCAGTCTGCGACGCCCACGATCGGGCACAGAATCGTGTATACGCCTAGAAAGGTGGCGGTGAATCGAACTGGAATCGCCTTCTCTCGTAGAGTCAGTCGACCCAATCCACTCAAGCGAGTTGTGAGGTTCAGAATAATCAGATAAACGAATATGGGGTAATTTATGATTACCTTTACGCGACTGCTATGACGAGCGCACGGGCCTCCAGTTTCTTAGTCGAACGTGTTCCTCACCTGCATCGTTGCACTAAGCGGCTCACGCTAGGGTGTTCTTTCCCCAAATGACTCGGATAAGGCGAGTCTATCAGTACTCTCGATCGTCATCACGTTCTTGTTCGAGTGGGAACCCGAACCCGCTCGCTCGCAACCAGTAGTCGCTTCAGGCTCTTCTTCCTGGGTCCCAGTACTTGACTCCAATCTTCTTCCAAGAGACACTGACACGTTCTGGTTCTCTTTTTGGTTTTATCCAGGAGGGTGACTGGTTCTCCCGTCTCCCACCCCGCCCGGTGCCCAATACGCTACGCGCCCGTGGTGATTGGGGTAATTTGGTGATTGGTGATTTCTGCGGCATCTGATCACGATTTATGAGAAGAGGTTCGGAGAAGGATGTGTGGGAACGAGATCCTCGCACTGTTCAGGTCCCAACTTCCAAGCAGGATATACGAGAGCGTATTGATAGGCTGCTCTTAGATACTTCTCAGTATGGTGTAGACGAAGAAGTCAGTCTTGAGAAAAAACAAGCAGATTTATCCGAAGCCACTGTCCTAGATCCTCACTTTCGTTGATCTATATGGTATGGCTGATGATCTCTCCTGCGGCCTGTCACTAGTGGCCCGCCCCACTCGCGGGAAGATGCGCCTGTAAGCGCGCTCAGTTGTCCAGTCGTTCACTTCCTGCCTATGATTCATATTTTCTGACCGTGAGTGCCGTCCCTGACCTAACCTGACCTGACCTGCCACTGTGCTCCTTATTCAGAACTGCTGATGCAGACCATCAACGTCAAAACCCTCGGCACCGACTGCAGCCATCGCGGTAGTCCCGAGTCGCCCTACAGGGTGCGTGGTGGGTAAAGTGCTAAGCGCAGGCCCCTGGACCAGGCCTCCAAGGGTAGCTATGTCGGCCACTAAATAATTCACGGTATAATGGATGATCAGAATCCAGATCATGATCAGAGTCTGTGAGATGCGCATGAGACGGAAGCATATTTCCCTTTTCCGTGCTGTATTTGCGGGGTACCTGACCTCCCTGAGTATACGGTCGCGTCGTAGGAGATTTCGAGTCCGGAAGGAAGTAAGGAGAAATCCCAAAGGACATCCTTATAAGACGAGACGTCGCTTGTGAACAAGTCTCAGGAGAGCATTGTTCAGAAACAGGCACTAAATAGAGATGTCGGGGCATGTTGTATTTTAAAGTTGTGCCAAAAAGACTCCCGACAATACCTAGTATTATACATCCCGTACACCGTGGACCGCCCGATTCCCTACTTACAGTCACACTTAAGAGGTCGCATCGACCCTGACTGCGAGACTCCCGACTCGACGCGCCTCCTTGATTCAGCGGTTCGAATCAGCCCTGGCGGTCCATGACAGTCCGGCGTCCATCAACTCGCTGCTTATCTGCTTCTGGTATTTGTTCTTCTCAAGTATGTACCATTTAGCCGTGCCGCTGCGCGCCTCGGTCGGTCGACCGCGTAGATAAAGCCCGGACGTGGCTGGAGAAAGGAGGATCTGAGCGAGCGGCGTCGGCCTGGACTTCTTTCGCCGGTTTTACCGATTGCTGGATGCTATTTAGGAGGTTAGGAGGAGTGCAATAAGGAGCACTGGGAGACGCTAGCGCGTATGGGGACGGGGAAGCAGGATTTTGAGCTTCGGGCGCGTTTTGGGAGGGCTGGATGAGTAACTCTGACTCGTCTTTATTTCTTTAAGTGGGTTGGTCTCGCATGTAGGTGCGTAAGCAGTAATAAAAACGCAGCACAGACAATGTGGAGCAAGAAATGTCAAACAGAAATCGGAAAACTCTAATAGAATTCAGAAACTCAGTTCGAATGGTCCGTCGCAAACCAACGCTGCAATTTATTTCAACAAATCCGACGCGGAGCGCTGCATTGCGTTGCGTCGCAAGGGGCCATCGAAGCCTATTCTTCGCGCGCTTTCTAACTTCTTATTGAGTTCTTGAGTGAGTAAATTGCACCCAGCACCGCGTCACAGAACGATTTGCCTCCATTTGGGATCCTGTCCCCGACGCGAGGTCTACAACACCCTGGCACTGGACCAGTCTGCCACTCCGACACCGAGACTTTAGTGCAATTGTCTGACAGCGTCTTCTATAGCGTCTACTCTATGCTAGTTACGTAGAGTATATACGAACGAGCGTCGGACTCGTAATTATTCAGACTGGGACCTACTGACCTCTCGCCATTTATTTTGTTTAATGGCTTAGTATCCGGAGGGCGGGTAATGCCCTTCGGAGTAACCAACATTCCTCCATACCCGTCTTCTCCGAATTCTCGAAATCCGAATTGCGCGGTGGGCCTTTTATACGTGAAATTATATAGACGATGATTCTGAATCTCGTAAGTACATTTAATCGACGTCGTGATACCGATGCCCCGCCTACACCTCAAAGGCCGGTGGGTGGGGTGGGTAAGCCTGTCTGACCTATGGCGTCACGTTCCCCTCTTTCACATCCTTACTACGCCTACGGTCCTATGCATGTGCATGACTAACCCTGGCCAAAGACTGCCCGCCTTGTACCTCATATTTCTTACGAATCGCATTACCTGCACACGCCGCTCGCTTCGCCATCCATAGTCCCAAGGTCCAAAGCGCGCATTCTTCGCATGCCCGGCTACTAACTAACCAACAAACCAGCAATCGCAGTTACCATCACTCCTCCACCAGAACTGAATTGCTGGGCAGTGTACTACAGTATGTACGTACGCAGGTCTGCCGTAACGCATCGTGCGCCACGCTCCCCGCTCCCACGCCAACAGCGAGTGCTTCTCCATCCATCGCCCTTCCATCTCGGTGAATGCCTTCTCTCCCACTCGGGGCGTGCCTTCTTCCTCTCGGCGGATCCCGAGCTTCCATGTCTACGTCCAGTGTCAACTCATGTCAGAGAGGTGGGAGGTGGAAGGGGCAGAATTTAAATAGCAACGTAGATACTTAACTACGCTTGATACGGTTTAGCTTACGGCTATGGCTACGTCGGACTCGGACTCGGACATCTGTGTACCCTACGAGCTGTGATCGTATGTCGGCCGAGGCTGAGCGCCTTTGGAGGTGTGAGCGGATAGCTGCGCAGCGTAATAAAGTAGTGTAAGACAAGGCAAGCGAAGAAATTACATTGAGTACTAGGAATGATAGAGTTCACACTCTGGTCTCCTGTGCAGATCCGCGACTGAATTCGAGTGTTTATTCCAGAGAAGAGTATTTGGAGGAAGGCAAAAGACGCGATATGTGCTCTATGTCAACCGCGAATCTCCGGTGGGCTGAGGGAGCAAGTGAGAAGTGCGAGCGAAACGGGTCCTACATGTCAATGTCAACGTCCCGGCTACTATCCTACCCCTCGTCCTTCTCGTTTCCTCATATCCATCCCTCATATACATACATAAATTAAACTCCGGCTTTCCCCGTCCTGCGCTTGCTCGCTTCGCGTTTTTGCCTTGTCGTGTCCTGAGCACTCGGTATCGTTCTTCCACTTTACCTCCGCCTTAGAAATCGAGAAATCGTACTCGAGTTCCTACGCTCGATCTCATTATGACAAATAACGCAAGAACAAAAAAAGCACGTGAAAAAGGACCGACATTATCCAAAGATCAACGCTCAACTTCGATGCAGAGGTTCGCGAAGCGCGAAGACGCAAGAGCAAGCATGGACCCACAGAGCAAGTTCGAAAGGGCCCGGGTGCGAGCGATCCGATACGCCTCTTTCTGCTTCGTGCTTCATGCTTCGAAGCCTGCTTCTTGGACTCCAGCCGTCGCATTCCCCAAGGACCCATGTCATTCTCCGACTCGACTCAGAGAAAAAACGGGAACGAAACCTTGGCATTTCCGACTGGACAACGAGCGAGGATGAGGATGAGGATGAGGATTGTGCCCCTCCCATTTAACGGCTCGGGAAGGCATTTTATTTGAGAAATAGATCCTTTTCCCCCTTGGCATAAGAGGATTTTACTCTAACGCAATTGCATTGCATACCGACGGTAGGCTAGAGTATACCACTACCATTCGATCTTTCTCGGGTACCACCGTCCCGAGTCCCAAATCCCAATACCAATGCTTACTTGGTTTTCACCGCTCTCGTCATGTCAATTAACGTGAAAAAAACACACGGAACAGGCCCAGCGCTCAGGGCGCCGACATTATCCAAAGATCACTTGTGGTGGGAAGAGCAAGGACCCACAGTTCGAAAGGATGCGAAGATTCGTCATTCGTCTGAATCAGTCCTCCTTACGTAGTACATAAGAACCAGGGAGAGTCAGAGGTGCTTACCGAGATGTTTGCTGAGATCCAGAGGCGCGGAAGGGTGTGGGGAAGGAACGAACGAAAGAAAGAAGTTGATTGGATAATTATCTCGTGAAAAACGCGAGTTCCTCGAGCTTGGTGGGCTCGGGTAAAACGTCAGCAGCTTGAGAATGGGGTGGAAGAGGGAAGGCACTGGCAAAACACAGCATATGGTAAAGGGTAGTCGATAATGAAGGAACGTGAAAAGACGAAAGGATAACATAACTAAACACGAACACGACACGCACTCAAATAAACACCTCCCAGATGAACACCGGGACCCAGGGCGGAACGAATTATCTACACAGCCAACTTGGCAGGACCCACTGAAAAGCCGGAGGGGCACCAGGGCACGCGCGCGACGACACGAAGGCGAAGGCACGCGACAAGACAACTATTATAACGCGCTGACAGACATACAGTATTACTTGCTTATTAACAGCTTAACGTTAAGGCCTCGAACCGCGATACCCACGTTATTCGTTCAGACAAAGAAAGGAAATGCTTTACCCTGGCCCCCCCTCCGAATAACGAGTTGGAACTGACAGTTTATTGCGCGCCTTCATGTTAAATGCGCCGGACGAGGCGAGGATCCCGGTCCTGCTTAAGCAAGCTTAATGATAGGATAATTTACATAAAGGACGATGAAGGGATGAATCGCGAAGGGTTACGAAAGCTTTCGAAAGGGCGACTGTGATAGGCTGGAAGCTAAAAAGAGTCCGGACCAAGGGGTACAAGAGAGCACGATGAAGGCCTGGCGATGATGAAGAAAGCCAGAAAAAGAGATAATGAACGCCGCGAAAACAAAACGTGGCCCATAGACAATGACCCATGGCCGACTCCCGAGGGCTGGAACGCGACACTTCGAGCTGGGCAGGGTTTTTCTTGGGCGTCACGAGAAGAGCGTGAAAAGGGACAAGGGGACGTTAAGGAGCCTACAGAACCTTACAGAACTTGCTTGAGCGCTGAGCGCAGGGGATCCAGACCACCTCCACCGCCACCAGGATGTCGTACGCGTGCACGACGCCCGCAGTACGTAGGGCAATTTGTGGCACTGCACTGCTTACTTATCGTAAGCCCAAAACAAGAGGGATCCTCGCCTCGCCTCGCAGACAGAATGAGGGCCACTGCGAACTGTAGATAACGCGTGCATAGGGCAATTTGTGGCACTGCACTGCTTCTGCTTACTTATCGTATGTAAGCACAAAACGAGAGAGGGATCATCGCCTCGCCTCGCCTCGCAGAGCCACTGAGAAGCTCGAAGCTCGAAGCTCGGATGTGGACTCTTCGAACATGAACGTTTGAACAGTGATGTCGAGAACATGAGTAGAACAGTGGATGTCGAGAGTCGAGAGCCCGATCGCCCAACAGCTGCAGGGATCTTCGCAGCCTGAGGCATGAGAGGGGGCCACTGAGAAGGTCGAAAGTGGACTTCGAATGTGGCCGTGCATATCGAGAAGAGAACAATGATATCGACTCGGAGAGCGAACCGCGAATGCGAATGGTGCATGGTGAGTGGTGAGGCCTGAACGTTTGAACCTACATCCAGCGAGTGGCCTGAACCTACATCCAACGATTGAGTGGCCTGGATGGATGTCAAACTCGAGGTCGACGTCTCGTAAGGTATTAGGGCTCCGACAGGCTCATGGGTGTGCCACGAAAAGCTGGGGTAAGGGCAAGCGAAAGCTGGGACACTGAGGTGGCGAATGGTCGTCTCGCGGCTAACGAAGGGGGAAAGTGGGAAAGTGTTCTTCATGAACAATGGATCGCGGGGATGACGATAACGATGACAGGACAGATCCAGACAGACAGGCGCGTTCCTCGACACTCGAGCCCTCCGAGTCCGAGACTGCGTGGGTTCGACGAACGCGATTCGTGCTGGGCAGGATCCTGATAACGTTGGCATTGGCGGCAGTGAAAGCAGGAATCGAAGTTGCAGAGGCTTAGAGGCCCCGAGCAGTGCTCTGCAGATCCGGGCTAGAGCGCACGCCCTGCACGTTCAAGTTCGACGTGATTTCCTCCGGTGCCAATGCCCTGCCCCGACGAGCAAAGGAGGAAGGTGACGCTATTGGAGGAAACGTGAATTGTCTTGACTCGTCCGACACGCGCTGGTCGTCGGGTTGCTTGGTGGTCGCTTTGAAAGATTAGACGGGGGCTGGACGCGCAAAGGGGACTTGGCAAAAGTGTTGTATTATTTCGAAGGGTTTCTTTTCGAGAGGACTAGGGCGGGTGTTGGGCA
>JANKHO010001230.1:0-10799 GCA_027627235.1 Agrocybe chaxingu | reverse complement strand
ACGCTTTCCTCTATCTCACAACTGATTTCTTTCTAGTCTTCTCGTCCTGGCTGTTTTCAAGCGTTTCCCACCTTGACATAGACGGAGCTGAAGCCCCAGATATACTGTATGAATGGGCACCGAGGTTCTCGATCTCCAGAATCTCTTGCAATTCAACTTCGGTGAGTATAGGGCCCATATTGGATGACACACACCACTTCGGATAACCAACTTCTCCTCCTACAGAGGGCTCAGTCATTCCCTCCCCGGCGTCTTCCAAAGGAAGCATTCCGAGGGAGATCGGAGTCCTTCTCTCCGTTCGTACAGCGCATACGCTTCGACCACAGTTATATGTCTGGCGTTGAGGGTTAAAATGAGGATCGACGCCTTCAACCTCACTGAAACGCAGGCGATATCTCAGTCATGGTGCTTGCAACCCTGCTGAACACCCTTGCCTTCGGTGCCGTCTAAGGCTATCGTTTTATGTTGGAGCTCTCAGAATACATTTTCGGGCTCGAGCCGTTGGTAACTGAAGCACTGAACGAGTGCACCTTTGTGAGTGGTCTTTACTGCAAGCACTGGCATCAGAATCCTCCCACCGCTACTTCACGCTGTCGTGCAATTAAATTTTAGGCTAATAAACCTGGGACATTGTTTAGTGCGCCAAAATGCTTTGGTTTGCTTGTAGCTAGGTAAGTCACTGCGGTCCTTTCGCTCTTCATTGTCTGTCTTGCTCGTCCTCAGAAACGTTATCGCCTGCTTCTCGTGTTACAGTTGCCCCAATAAACTTCCTGCGTTTCGATGAGGCAAATGTTCGTACTATCTTTTGTGTTCAGAGAAATGAATAAGTACTTCAAGACTTTAATGCTGCGAAGACGAAGGGACGAATTATTGAGATAAATGGTGACGAGCCAAGATTGGCGGCTATCGGAAATATAAAAACCTGGCAGACGTGAACCGGGGTTCAGATGAATGTTAATGCTTCAATACTAATAGCAACACGGACACTGGGCTCAAAGACTCGAGAGCGAGTCCCTGGAGCGAAGAGAGGGATCGGAGTGATGGCTGATCGGACCGCTGATCCGTCGACACTGACGCACTTGGATCAACCAAACACTGTGGCCTTCCCTTTACATCCCACCCTCACCATCGCTTCATAAGCCCACAAAGAGCAGCGCACAAGTAGAGAGGGCAGAGAAGAGGTAATTTGTCAAACCTGATCGAGCCTACACCACCTGGCCGCCGATTTTCTCGACATCGCAATTAACGCCTTTCCACCCACAATCGACCCAGTAAAGGTGAGTAGCAGGCCACATGCCCGACCTTTAACATCATAATAATTCCACCTCCTACTTCACAGATGACTATCGAGTTTGACGACGAAAATTGGAACGTCGTCGACCGCGGTTCGGACGTGGATTCGGACGACAGCGACGATCCCGCTGTCTTTCCTGGTTTCGGCAAAAAACCCATGGATCCCTGCGCGTGCGGACGGGATCACAGACCGATGAATGTGTCAAGGAGGTTAAAGAAGAAGAGAAGAACAAGAGAGTCAATGGCCACTGAGCCATCCCCCACCCGCTGGAACGTCGCCGCACTTCCAACAGAGATCCTCTCGATGATCTTCGCCCTCGCCGTAGCGGAGTCGCCTTTCGTCAACGGTGGCTTGGAGGAGACAAGGACGACGGAGTCTACTATTGCCTTAGTCTGCGCTCGGTGGCGGAGGATTGCCATCGACACGCCCGACCTGTGGACGACATTTCGGTTTGCCGACAAGAACGAGGACGAGTGGCACTGCTGGGGCGTAGTGTCCCTCAACAGGGCTGTCTGTGTTGCCCGTCAACGCACGAACACCGCATAACGGTTAGTCGGGCCGCCCCCTTTATCACGACGCGTACGCGTCATGCTCTCCCTTTCCTCTCTTTGAACCGTTTGTTTCTATGTTACGAGGCATTTCTTTGTAAGTAGTAATGTATATATACAGTAGAACCAGAAGGCTTGCCTCAGTCAAATATATCCGTGACTGAGGTGAGCCACTTATTATCCCAAACGTTGATCATTTACTTACTGGGTCCTAGTATAGTTCATTCACGTTCTATGAAATCGTCCAGCAGACCTCTGGATAGAGGTCTCAACCCAGACGGCAGCCGAATTCTTTCTGAAGAGGTTCAGGGAGCATGCCGCGATGGGGGCGCGTGTCGATGCGGCTTCCAGATGAATCAATGGCCAAGCCATACACAGCGGCACTCACTTCACTCACGGATGGAGGCGCAGACAATCTGGAGTCGTTGGAGCTCTGTATCAGGCATCACGACGAGCTGGAGCTATTTGCTGAACCCGTAGAAGGATTCCTACGCGACGTCCCGAACTTGAAGCATGTTCGTATGGATACAAGGACCTTCAAGCTTTGTACGCCGCCTCTCTCCTCGATCACGATGCTACACCTCGAAGCATGGCGCTTCTCTCAGCCGCGAATGACATGGGAGACGCTTCGATCCATTGTCGCTTCGCCTACCTTGACGGACTTGACGTTGCAAGGAAGAAAAATATTTAACAACTGGAGGGCTAATGAAGCGGTCAAAACGAATATCGAGCGGCTGTTCTGCGAAGAAGAGAGCGTCACCTCATGGATGTGGGCCACATTCGACGCTCCTCAACTGAAGACAGTCGTATTACACAACTTTTCTGCTGATGTGCCTACGTGGAGGTGGCCGTGTAGAAGGAATGAATCAAAGAGGACACACCCGAATCTCCGCGTGAGTGGCTCCGAGGTGCGAGGATGGGTTCCGGGTTTGTGCGGCTCTAAACAGGGTGCTCGTGCGACTCGAAGACGGACGACAAACGAGGGCGCTAAACGTGGGAACGGGACGACGATGACGGCGAGATCGAAAGACAAGGTGATGGCGGTTCGAGGCGGCGAGTCGAAACGGGGCTGAGAGGCGAGAGACGACGAGTACGAGAGGCGAGGACAAGAGACGAGTGCCCCGAGTGGGCAAATGAGACGACAACTATCTGTTATATTGAAAGGAAAAACTAGTGACAGACCTTTTATACCTACGAAAAACAAGAGCACCGGTCAGGTATTTCTCCGAACCGTGCTGCACTGTTAATAAAGAATAAGAGAGAAATTTCCACAAAAATAAGTAAGAATGATAAAGAAATAATCAAAAGGCGAGAGGACGCGACGAACGACTGCGCCAATGATCTGGATATGGCAAGGGTGGCGCGTCGAGACTTCGCTTCGACTGGAAACATGTGGGTCGATCACGGGTCTTGCTGATGTTCTGGCTGAGGGATGACATCGACGTGGGGGCGTGGCTGCGATGGTGTGAAAAGCCATAGAGGAGCTATCGGAAAAACTCGGAATGAGAGATGACCGGAGGGCGGCCTTGCTGAGCTCTTGTGATTGAGCTCTAGGTCGAGGCGTCATGCGAGCGTGTCCGTGAGGTCGAGAATGTGGGTTTTCCGTGGCCAGGAGGGAGCGCGGGTCATCACCGCACAACAACAACTGCAGATGGTAAGCTATGCGCATCCCACGAGGTTCTCCGACTGGCTGACGCACGCCCAAGGATCTTTCAAATAAAACTACGGCGACGTTCTCTGCTTCACCGTCCGGCTTCAAAAACAGAATTTGGTGCTAGAGCATCCTTTTCAACCTCCTCTCCTTCGCTTCCTACAGGTATTGTGGACGACTTCTAATTTAGAATTTCTCCAATTTCCCTCAGACGTGTGTGGGTTTACTGGCGATTTCTTGCCTCATGTCTCCCGCTACCAAGTGAACCCCATCCTCGGGACGGTGCTACGTCCACTTTCTTTCAAATTACGCCCTTCTGATAGACCTTTCCAACTGTGCACGGGGCATAGGCGCATCGGAAGCACACGTATGCCGTGGTACGGGTGGTGTGTGCGCACGTTGGGCGGGCCTGCCGTTTATGGAATTTCCGCCTCTTTCTTAGACCCCTTGATCCGCTACGACTGATCCGTTCTGTTGCTGCATATTATGTAAGGTTCACTGGAGGACTTCACGTCGCCTGTCTCATTCTCCCCTTCTACTACTGTCAACGACACTACACAATTCCTGTGCGATGGTCGATGTCACGCTCCGTATTTTGATGGTTGGCGGCGGCATGAACACGGTAAAGACAGTCAAAATATCGCTTCGTGCGTCTGTTTTCGATCTTATCAAGGTTGTCCACGACATTGCAGCACTGGAGTTCGCCAATTACCTGCCTGAGGAGCTCGGTATATGGAAGATTATTCAACCACTGTATCCTCAACCCGAGCCAGTAGTAGGGCCGTACAAAAGATATTATCGTCTCTCGCCGACGGCTCTCGTTTCTGATTGCTTCGAACCCGAGTTTATCCCTCATGACACCGACACCCAGGAGGCTGTTGTGATGCCCAAACGCCTCAGAAGATCTATGCCACGTGGGGTAAACAAAGGCATTGATCCATGTGAGCACCCTCCATCCTCATTAGTGACCTGCATATAATTCGCATTTTAGACGACAAGCTCTGGGAGGACCTGTGGCTTGCACGAGAGGATACCGGGGTCCCGTTCTTCCAAAAGCACCCCATCTACAGAGATGGCACTCTTCAATGCACTGATGCCGAAGTCCCAAGTGCAGCCTGGTCCATGCAGATTCCCCACTGCGTGTATCCGGCCAGATTGACCCAGATCACGCATGCCCTTGTGCGGAGCGATTACTTCGAAGCTTTCCGGAGCCTTTTCCAGGCCGCTGGGTGGGACGCATCACACATCCACCAAGGACTCAGTTCATCGACCTTTCCAAACCCTTTTCTTCGACGCAGAACTGTAAACCCCGTCGAAGCGCGTTTCACACTGACAGGGGGACCTGCAATCGGTTCGTTCTGCTCAACGTCCACTTCGATTCTTTTATCCTTACAAACAAAATATCTCGATTCAGGCAAAACATTTTGGTTAATCCTCGTGCTCGTGCTGCGCCTCCACGCCCGCCTTCCTACCGCTTACCAAGTCCGCCCAAACCAGATCTTGTTCTTTGACGAGCACGGCGTACAGGAGCTCTTCACCCTTAAGGGCCAGATGTTCGACATCGCCCTTCGGCGTCATGAACCCGGAGACGTCTGGGCGCTTGTCGACTCCAACGAGTGTCTCCAAGGAGTTGACGATACATACCACTTCTCCAAAATGTTCATCGTTGAGGCGACCACGCTTGACTCGGAGGGTGGAGTATGCAAGTCGGAGTTGGCTAGCAGACGAGTGTCAGATTTTATCCTGGACCCTTGGACCATCTCAGACATCATATGCGCGTGCGTCTGGAAGTTTTGGCTGAGTGAGACTCAACAACTAATTTGTTGCAGGCGAGGATTGATCGGAGAGCAAGTACCGTCCGAGCGAGCCATGAAGGAATTTATGTACAAGTACGGTGCCGGAGCCTCTCCGCGCGATGTTTACATCTATGCTAATGCACCTACGGCCTACGAGGATCGAGCCATGACGCTCCTATCGACGCTCTCCGCGGCCTCCCCTTCAAATCCCATAATTGTATACGAGCTGTCGGTCAAATTAGGACTCGTCGTCCTGCGCCGGACTGCACCTATTTCGTGCGATTTGTATACACCCCTCCTCGTCTCCAAGCACATCGCCAACCTCGTCGCCGGCACGTCTCTACTGTCAGACGAGCTCGTGCAGTCGCTGTTCAAGATATTCCTCATATATATGCCCTATTCACGCCAGTCGGCTGCTTGGGTGTTGGAGGCCCATGCTCGTCGTTTCATTCGCCCCGAGGGGACGAGTTGGGGGCTGCTTGCTCCGAAGGGCGAGGGAACTTTTAGGTATGTGCGGTGGGAGACGCCTGTGGCGTACCTGGCTATCAGTCCTGGAGCCAAGATGCTCTCGGTAGGGGATAGCCCCCTTGTCTATTCGGACATTGACCCGGAGAGCGTCGACGGTCAAGCTCAAGATTCAGACGATGTCATAGAATGCGCCGATGTTGACTACCTCCTCCTTTACTCCAAGCCCGACAAGCATGCCGTCATCTTCCAGCCCCGTGTTCCCGTAGACCCTCCTTTCGAGTTTGAGTGCACTATCAAGCGCCGTCTCCGAGAGTTGAGGGAACGCGGGACCCAGAGGATCACCTATATCATCGTCCCGCTAGGCTGCATGGCACGTCAGGTGTTTTTGAAGCTGGAGGACTTGGTGGACGAATGTTACGAGGCGGCACTTATGCCTGACTATACCCGGCGCTATGGGATGTTTATCTAAAGGGTTAAATAGAAATACTTAGTAGCGCACCAATTCTTTTCTCATAGCCCTCCGGATATTTAGCCCCTACTATTACATTACACCATTCCTACTGCTTTAAATATCTGTTATATTTATGCTTCACCCTCCCAAGCCCGTCGCCAACCCTGATACAATTTGTCATACAAGAACCAACGACCTCTGCAAAAGTCGTTAAGCACAAATGTCGTGGGTCCCGAAACGAAATGATTACTTACTGCTCTCGACTTCTTCCCGAAAAGGTACAGGATAATTCTCCTCCCAAGCGGGACCTTCAACTCGGCGATCTGGCCGAAAGATTTCTCGAACTCCCGCTGTATCCTCTTATACTCCAAGTTCATCTCCGAAACCAGTCTCACATTATTCTGGGCCTTGGCCAACCGCGCGAGCTCCCGTACGACCTCTCTCTGGTCCTTCAATAGCTTCTGGAAGGTGTTGTATATTGCCCTGCCAGCACTGGTTTCGTTTAGCCGCCTCCTGAGCTCGACGAGCTCTTCCTGTAGCAGGATCTCCTCCCTGTCTCCTTCTCTGATGATAGTATCGACGATATTCCACGCCGCGCGTTCGGTATTGTTAAACCGCATTGGGATCGCCCCACGGATGAGGAGCTCGCGGAAATAGTTCCGCTCCAGTTCCTGCTGCCGTTTCTCCGCGATGGCTTGGTTCACTCTGTCCCACATCGTGGTGACCAGGGCGACCTTTGACGTGGCACGGTCCCCGCACAGTTCTCCGAACATACGCAAGTTGCGGTGCGGAGAGCCCGACATTCTGTTGTCAGTTATTCGATGCAGGTAGACGATGCCTGCGAGCTTGATGGAGGCTTCGTAGCTAGAAGGACCCTCATTATGGTGTCTTTCCAAGCGAGATCAAGACTCACGTTCGCTGCAGCCATTTCCCGATCATCCTCAGAATTTCCATGTCACTCCTGTCTGTGTCGTCGAACCCCGGCGTGTCGACGAACACCAGTCTGTCGCCATAGACCTCATGGTTCAACAGTCGGACAGCGTAGACGTCCTGGGTACACGACCGGAGCTTGCTCCCAGAAAGCCTCTTCGATCCAACTTGTCCGGTAAGAACATCTATGAGCTACAATTCATGGGCGTGTAAGCTTCAGGTGAGAACGATTTCACAGCTCGTCTGCTGACATACATTGCTCTTCCCAGATCCCGTCGGGCCCATGAACCTAAAACCACAGTCAGCTCTATCGTTGGTAGCTTAGCAGCGTCATTGTAATAAAACGACGTACGCGATCACGATGTCATCTACTCTGATCTTCCGAAGGTCGATGTCTCCCATTTTTATACTGCTTGCTCGTCGGTTGTTACTCGAAATTTGATGAAGGTTACTCGAGGGCTCCAGCGAAGTGTCCTTTGATACAATGGTGCTGAAGAGAAGAAAGTGTCAGCTCTCGAAGGTTCTTTCAAAAGGAAGATATACAAACTTGGCCTCATGGAGAAAGTGCAGAACGCACGAGGCCCGACGATTTCCGAGGTTCCATAGAACCGGGTTACTGGGCCGTGGCCAACCACGTTTGCGCTATTGAAACCATTGACAGAGATTAAGGATGTTAAGGTGAATCGGTAGGAGCTCATGGTCCTCAGCTCTCGGATATACGAAGATATCGGTGGTAGTCGTCGTCGATCATTCCCGTCCAAGGTCGATGTACGACGTCTGCTTCGTTTAGCAGAAGAATAAGGCGGAGACGCTCACACACACCTGCGCATGTGCATGTTCCGTGAACTCTGAATGTGCTCGTACACTGGCCTGCGGATTCAAGGCGTTCACCAACGTGGCAATGTATGTCCTTGAGCGTCCGTTGACAATGCTGCCTAACTTTGCCCCCACATCCCTGTGAACAATCACCAACGGGGAAAGAAGCAAGACTCACCTGGACCACGAGCTACTGCACGGAGTAGAAACTATGAGCGCAATGGATGCGACGTGCCACAGAGATGCATTCAGTCTGTACTTAAAAGCCTTTCAGTGAAGCTCTAGTGGTAGCTCTGGTGGTCTTGGTAACGAAACGAGGACAACGCACAGCAAGTCGACTGGACAAGGTGTGGAGTGCGTCATTCGTGAGCAAATGCCTGTGTTGTACGGATCCGGCCAAAGAAGGAGTCCTGACGTTTGAAGGAGTCCTGTCTTGCAGCATGACGAGTCAATACGGAAAAGACAAGGCCAGTATCAGGCAAGTCGTGCAGGGAATGCTGTCAATCACATCGCGTGCAAAGACATAATAGGATAGCATTAAACTCGAAGAGGTTTTAGCATTATACGCTATCGAATTTGAGGAAGTCCACCCCTACAAACACCCCAAGATAAGAATGGACCACACGACTAAACTCGAGACAACATACCGGTTGACCATCGCCACCTTGTGCATCTCCTCCTTCAACTTTAGGACACCGCTCGTTCCATTTAAAATCGCAACGATTTCCCTGGCCATCCGTTCTGCAAGCGTATTCCCTTGCCTCCCGGGAGCCTTAACGGCTTCAACAATCCATTTTAAACCAATTCTTGTCCGCTGCCGTTCATTAAGGGCTTGTGGCATGAACACCGTTTTCCCACCTCCTTTCTTCAGCTTCCGACACCTGACGGCAGGTGAGGCCATAAGTATGGCTCGCTCGACCAGGGGCATCGGAGGCTGTCGTGTCATCGCGTGGATGTGTAGCAGCATATTCGACGTGGTCTTCGCTGCCTGGGCGTATAACCCGTGTCGCATGAGCATGGTGGTCATTAATTGAAGAAGCGGCAATTGCGCTGGTGGGATGTGGTGGTGCATGGTGTCGAGGTCGACGGTCGGCGTCGGGGGAGGTGCAGGCGGTTGCGGTGTCGGTGTCTCCATGTTGAGAGCTGCAAAGGCCTCCTTTTTTGTCGACTCCTCAGTTACCAGCGTTCGCGCATGTCGAGGAGCTAGGCATGGAAGGGCTCTGCGCGTCGTCTGCCGCAGCGTCGAGAGCATCGTCGTCGTCGTCGAAAACCGTGGTCCTGTTAGTGTCACACTTGTCACATGTCTTGGTGTAACGAACGGTCTCTCGGACCGCTCAATTAGGGGCTGTGGTAAGAAGGGCGGAAAGGTGATTCAGCCTTTGAGAACGGCAGAAAATCGCAATCTAGTGTACATCATTGCCCAATTTCCGTTTGAATCCTGGCAATCCGTGCGACAGCGCTCCACGACCTCCCTCATAATTTCGCCCGCTTCTTCATCGGAGAAGTCCCCCAAGAACGACTGACGGGCGAACAAGTTCAACCATTCATACAAGCCAGATGGCAGTGGAGTTATCCTTGGGACGAGTGATATGTGGGTCACCTGAAAGCCTGCGCCGACGAGGAGCTAAATATGACTCGTGAGTTCGGGTTTTAGGTTTTGGTCATGATGAACAAGCTAACTCGCCTTCTCGTATTCCTCAACGGATGGGAAATACCATGGATCACATTGTTCTGAATCACGTCCCTTGGACTTCAGAACTTGATGCAAAGCCGACCGTATGCCTACACAATTTACCAAGTAAGTATAATTCCCTTGCGACCAAAGCGGAGACCTACCAATGACGTTCATAAATCCGCCCATCTCGACCGCGATCCTTCCCCCTGGTTTTAATACCTTTCTCATTCCGTCTAGGACACCGGAAGGATTATACCTGCACCAGTGGAGGACGGCGTTGCTGAAGACAGCATCAAATTGGCGCGGGATGTTCGGATTGTCCTGGGGTAATTCCAATTCCTGGGCATCAGCTACGAAGACGTGCTTGATTCCATTCCCTTTGGCTTTGTTAATCTGTCATGCAGTGGTTGAAGTATCGGTAACAAAAAATATAAAGGCCACTCAGCATGCTTTCGCTGTAATCAGTGCCAACGACGACGCCGCCTTCGGCTTGTTCGACAAGTTGCTGGAGGTCCATAGTGATTTCACCGCTTCCACATCCCAAGTCCAAGATGCGCTCTCCTGGCTTTGCAGCAAGGAGGTCTAAAACAGGAGAAGTGTATGCAGATGAATAAACGAACGAGGCTGTCTTGTTGTACTGCGACGCCGACCAGCCAGACGAGTCGCGTTTGTCATCTTCCAATGGAATAGACATGATAGCAAGTCGTCTCTCTACGCTTTGGACAAGTAAAGCACCCTATTTATACCTACAACAGTTTCTCCTTCGGCCGATAGACACAACAACTCTCATCCCGAACGCTCGTGGTGTTTCGGCCGAAAATTCCGCACTGAAGCTCGCATCCTTGTCCTTCTGGATCAAGAAAGTTATGAATTTAAAATTTGAACTTGAACTAAAATAAACCTGGTAATATACAGGGAAGAGCTCGTTGAGTCCAAGGCCTAAATTCCTGGAAGACGTTTGGGACGATTCAGGAAATGGAGCTGCCTCTTAAGGAAGTGATCTCCATACCAGAGTCAGTCCTGGTCGGCAACCACCTTTCGGAACCGCCCCGAGAATCCTTGGGCGATGCCGCATTGCCCGCGTCTTGGCGTTTAATAGCGCCCACGCCCGTCTGTCAGGCACCGGGCGCTTCCCGCTAAGCTGACCATAGGGCACCAGGCACATGGCTA
>JANKHO010000123.1:0-40583 GCA_027627235.1 Agrocybe chaxingu | reverse complement strand
CGTATCGGTGGTAGCACTGTGGGCGTTGGGCGCGGTGCTGGTTGTAGGCCCGCCTTCACAATACTGGCCATGGGCTGTTGCGCGAAATTCGGATTCGGCGGTGGCTTTGCTGTTGTAGCAACGGTTAGCATGATCTCGAGGAACAAGGCGAGCCAGCGCAGTGAAACTTACTGTCCACAGATTGCTCTGCAAAGAGGGAGTGATGAGTCAAATTCAATCTTGAACAAGGGCGTGGAACAAACGTACTCCGTAGGTTTAACGACACGCTCGCTTTCTTGAGTATTGGGCTGTCGTCCCGTTTACTGCTCGTCACGCTCTCCTCGTCGTGTTTCTTCGTGACTCGTGGCGGCACATCTATGTTCGACTCGATACAGCGCGTACAATAGAAAGCTAAATGAAAAACGCACCTTCACTTGCCCCATCTGAATCGTCACTGTCGTCTTCATCCTGCACCAGACCATATCTCTCTTCTTCTTCATCAAGGTGGAGCTCGTCGTATATTCCTTCGTCTTCGTCGAAATCCTCATCCTGTGATATCTCAGAAAAGCATAGATAACAGAGAGCTGGGAGTGCACACCGTATTGCTCTCCACAAAGTAGCTGACGTCCTCCTTGAGGTCGTTGATTTTCTCTAGAGGTAGAGAACCATTGTTGAGCATTCGTAGCACAATTTCCAAGCGACCTATGTGCCACTTCCGTCGCTCGTTGAGGTGTTCCAGCTCTTCCAGTCGTCCTGCATTGCTAGCCTTATTCCGTTTCTTGCCTGCTCCTTGAAGGGACTCGAGCTCCGCTTCTGCCGACTCCACTTGCATTTGAAGCTCTTCCACTTGATGATTCACCCACTGAATCGCCTCCTCCTTCTCCTGCTCCTTCGGATCCAGTTTCGCGGCCTGTATAAGTCCCTCTTTCGAAAAGGCCTTCGTTTTCATCTCCTTTTCGCAGGCTTTGAACTTCTCCATTTGCTGTACATTGGAAGGGAATACATAAGCACCAACCAATGCGAATGAAAGGAACAAAAACTTGGGAAGAAGCCCGAGTGAAAAGAACGCAAGCATAGGTGTTGAATCAGGAGACGCATGCTGTATTCCGCGTGCTGAAGAGAACTCCTACATGAGGAGAGCAGCCACCCTTACACGCATACGAGGCACGCGAGGAATGGGGGTATAAGTCCAATATTAATGAGGGCTCACCGTCTCAATCAATTTCCTGTTGTCCACCAGCGCCGTCTTATCCTTTATATCATTGCTTGCGACCCAAGTCTTGATTTGGTCGCGCAGTCGTTGCAGCTTCTTAATCTGGGTTTTCAGATCGAGCTCTGACTTCTCCTTCTGCGTCTGATTTGTCGAGGCTTGCATCTTGTCGTATATGCTCTCGAAAAGCTCAACACCCTCCCCGACCTTCTTCAATGTCCGGTCAATTTCGGCTAATGAAAACATAGCATTTAGTTTCAGAAACCATAAGATATAGAGATGAACAGACTTTGTAACTTCCGAGCGGCCATGGTTCACGATGGACCCGGAAGGGATACGTTTCTGTCGTTGTCAGAGGTTGGTACGAGAAGCTGCGTATGCCTTTGTTTACTGAGAGCTTCAGTGATTACGTAATTCAAATTTAGAGGTTGGATGGGACGTGTTGAAGGAAGACCAAAAACGCCAAAAACAGAGTGACAGACAGGAGGATCAGGAGTGCATGCCGCAGCTGGAGATTTATCATGAAAAGCTCGACCTTCTATCCATAGTGTGTGGATGTCAAGCGAACAACAAGGGCTGTCTCCTATAAGAGAGTGCGTTCGAGCACTACATACAGTCTTTGCTATTAAGATATGTAGATGTATGGGAAGCGATAGGCTCGGACTCTTAGTGCGTTGCGAACTCCGGTGAAACACACTTCGCTTTAGTTAAACCGTTTTGTCCGATGTTCGGAAAACGCCCGTTGACCCAGTCAGTCGGAGGCCGGAGATGGCAAGGTCGCGGGTTGAGGTATGTCGAAGGTGAAGTGCCGGAGACGTGAAGAACTGTCGCATGAATCGAAGTGATTGTTGCAGACATATATTTGTCGACGGTTACGCCTGATGGATGGTTACTCGAGGGCGGCCAATGCGGGCACACTGCGGACCCATTATTGTTGACCGGATCACGTGGATGATAACTGTATATTGCCCTGATAGAGAATGTGACAGGAAGTGTGCTCTCTTCATCGCTTCTCTCATTCTCCCATGAAGTCCCTACGAAAGTCCCTCAATGGGAACAGAGAGTCCTCCTCTCGCCCCCAAATATCTACGCCTCTACCACTCCCTCCCGTATCAAAACCACCCTCCGCCATCCTACCCCCTCAGAAAGTCATTCGCGCTCTCGAAAACTACAAATCTCAGGCGCCCCAGGAGCTCTCCTTCAACAAAGGCGACTTTTTCTATGTGATCAAGGATCAGAACCCTTCGGGTGCTTGGTATGATGCCCACAATCCTTCAAGCGGTGCACGAGGGCTCGTGCCCAGGTCCAAGTTTGAGGAATTTGGCAAGGGTGCTGCTCCGTGAGTATGGCAATATTTCATCTACTTCCGGTGTTTTAATACACCTCTTGTTCAGAAATCGCGCCTCCCAAGCCGGCTTCAAGGACCCGACATCTCCTGCTAGATCAGACCCTCCACTGCCCAAAACGCAGGTATACTATGCCATCGTCCTCCATGACTTCATGGCCGAACGAGCGGATGAACTCGATGCCAAACGCGGAGACGCCATCACCGTCGTCGCTCAATCGAATCGCGAATGGTTTGTCGCCAAACCCATCGGTCGCCTTGGTCGACCCGGCCTTATCCCAGTTTCCTTCGTCGAGATCCACGACCCGGCTACAGGCAAGGCCATTGCCGATGTAGAGGGGTTAATGGACCGTGGAGATCTGCCTAAAGTTGAAGACTGGAAACGTGCAATGCTCACCTACAAACAGAACAGTATCGCTCTCGGTGTCATTGATACCCCCGCAAAAAGTCCGGTGTCCAATAGCCCTTACTTGCAACAATCGCAGCAATTCCCCCCTGTGCAGCAAAACCCACCACCGAAAGTGAATCCTGTTCTCAATGAGATGCCCGATGCTCTTCCGGAGGGTATACTTCTATCTGCGGAAGTCGTCTCTTTCCATTACGAGATGGACGAGTATTGGTTCCGAATCGACGCCGTTTACCAACCATATGCTGGCCCCGGCCAAGCATTGCCACCCTCGAAACAGCTCATCCTTTTCCGCGTATACAACGATTTCTACGACTTTCAGGTTTCACTGCTCGAAACATTTCCTCGTGAAGCCGGCCGACAGCCGCCAGAGCCCAGAACCCTCCCTTACATGCCTGGACCTGCTGAAGACGTCGACGATGCCCTGACAGCCACTAGAAGGGTCGAACTGGATGATTATATCCATAATCTCTGCAATTTGAGCAAAACAGGGGGAAGGTACATCTTGGAGCATATGATCGTTCGCAGGTTCTTGGCTCTCAAACCCGGTGATGTTGAAAATGAGGGAGATCCTCGCGTGCGGGAAATTAACGAGCTCCTACGCCACGATGATGGGTATGGAGACGACGGCTACGGTGTGCAAGAGCAAATGGGTCGCATGAATATCCGCGACCAGCATAGCGATGCATCCGACTATGAAGACGAGGGATATGCACCATCCCCACAGCGCAAAGCACAGGAGAAGGACCGACATCCGTATGCTCAAGGGAACCAACGATATGCAGACGACCATCTTCGACTCCAAGCTCATGCTCAGAACCATCAACGAACGGGCTCTACATCTTCCTTCAACAACCCATCCTCTTCTTCATACGGGTCGCGTTCAAATTCACCGCACAACAGAGAACGTAACGGTTCTCCCCAGCCTGCGCGGAATGGGCAAGGTCAATCACGGTGGAACGACAACGTCTACCAGCACCATGCCTCGTCACCCTCGACAGACTCCTTCCGAACATCACAAGCCATGTCATCTCGGTCTCGCTCGCACTCGACGGCGACCACGACCAACCTGAACACACCGCCTATTTCAGCCGCCAACCCACAGACGGCATTTGTAAAAATCAAGATCTTTGACAGAGTCGCTGATGACCTTATTGCGATCCGAGTGCATCCCAAGGTGACACACAGCGAGCTGATGGAGAAGGTACAAGCGCGGTTGGGTGGTGAAGTGGGGCATCTGAGGTACCGCGATAGCATGACGAATACCTTTGTTGGACTCGACTCTGACGAGGAGTTGAGGGCGTGGATGGAAGCGACGGATAAACATGTGTTGTATGCTGATTGATAGCGCCTATGAAGAGTCACTGCTTCGACTCTTGTTTATTTCTTCCTTTTCACGATTTCTCCGCCTCTTCTCACTGTTTACTCCTACTAGTCTCATCCAGACTTTCGTAATATCTTATGTACTGTATTTTGTTTGTCGCAATCCCTGCTAGCTAATCGCCTCATCTTACCCTGCCACGAGCATCTTTTTGTATACTTGTACAGTAAGTAGATCGGGCTCTGTACGATGATGAAGTCAATCACTGTCAATGAATACTTATGATTATGATGTCTATCACGATTTTCCGAGTCAACGTTGCACATCGATGTCGAAACTTGTGTCATAGTGCGCCAAGGATGCCAAGGGACATCGAGCGCTTGGTGGGTTGGTTAGTTGGTTGGTTGGTTGGTTGGATTTTGACATACTACTTGACACCTACGTACCTATGTAGGGCTTGTCGCTCCTCTTGCTCGAATCCAACATGAAGACAGCACTTTCACAGGAACTGCAATGAGGCTTTGACACGCTCAAGCTTTCTCGCTTACGTGCGTCTCATCCGGACTCACTTCCGCGCTAATCTTGTTTGCCACCTTGACCATATTCGAATTCGCGCATGAGCGCGTATCCTGTTGATTGTCTTTCCAGAATGCTTCACGTTAAAACCACAAGGCAGAAAGAAGCCAACCCTGCTCGAGATCTGCACGGATCTGACTTACATTCTCTGTTCTCTTCCTTGAACGAGCTGTAGTCCTCATTTGCCACAGGTCGAGGTATGATACGGATGATCTGGCGCACATCGGATACTCTCGCATGAAGGACCCAATCGACCTCCTCCGTTTGCCTTTCAAGCTAGAAGTTCCCGCATGACCAGGCGCTTCATTTCGGTCATAAGCATGACAGTGGATGCCGTTGAGCTTGACACCATCGTCCAGCTGCTTGTTCCCGCCAGCACCGATGCGTTATCTGTTCAGTCGGGGGAGGTGGAGCTCTGGAATTCCGATGCCGCCGCGACCGGCATTGCGGTCCTGAGGGCATTGCCATTGGCTACACCAGCGTCGGGCACAAAAAACGCAGCGAGGAAAGGGATCCACCTCCGGTCCTGGTAGCGCCGGCGCAGGCCAAGAACAAATCAACACGCAGCGTCTTTAGGTAACAAGCCTAGCATAGAGAGGTTCGTACACCGCATGGTTGGAAGGATTCGAGCAAAAAAAATTCCTGACCTCTTCTATTCAGAACGCAGGTGCTACGTTTTACGTACTTGATTTGCGCTAAATTGGAACGCGACGTCGTCCCGTCGAGAAAGGTAATACCCATCCCCCTTTCTAGCTTGCGAGCGTTCTGTGGGTGTGGTCTATAGCCGACAAGCCCCACCAACCCGCGCGTTCGAGGATTCTCGAGGACGAAGGGCCATATCATCCGTTCTTTGTCCAGAAGTTCACGATGGACGGAGCGTGTTTCCATCTACCTTATGGCCTCACCATTGCGTACGTATACTAAGGAGGGAACCAGAATCTTGACTGATTTCCTACGCTTCCTCTGTGTACCCCGCTCTCTTAAGGCCTTGTGGGCTGACGCGGAGCTGCTGCTCTCTGACTCCATCGTTTCCCCTTCCTCAGGTTGACAGCAAGCCGCGTGCCCCTTCCTCCATAAGCATGGCAGACACCGCAGGTTCCATCCATGTCGACAATACGTTCGTATATTTCTCCTATTTCGTCTTCCACCCCGATGACGTTTTTTTTTGTAGAATGGGTGCAGCGTACATTGGCGTAATCGCCGCTGGAATGTAGGCATTTCTTCCGTGTTGTTTTTGTTCGAGAAATTTGACACTACTATCAGACTGTATGGGGGTAAGATCGCCCGCGTTGTCGACTTGCTTGCGTCTAAAACATCTCAGTCTCATTCGTGCAAACCTGGTATTATTTCCTCAAGTACCGACGGGTGCGCATTCTCTCTCTATATTTCTTCCGGTCCTTTGACGCTTTTTCAGGATGTCTGGTACATCAAAGCACTTGTACGGAAGGTCGAACTTTTGTTGCTATATTTACGAACCTCGTGGTTTTGGGCAGGTAGCCACGGTTTGTGCATTCGAAACCGTACATCAAGCTCTGATTTCGCACACTGGTACGCCTCTGCTTGCAGAGCAGGAATGATTTTCTTGACTGCTTTCTTTCAGTGTACTACTATGTGATTACGAACTATAACAACCCTATCCGACTTGAAGACATGGTGTGGTAAGTTGCTGTTGTCGCATCCAAATACACGCATTGCCTGATTTTGTATAGGAGTATCCTCGTACGTTTCTCGTCGTTTCTTTTCGGAACTGGGTTACCATGACTGTAACAGCTTGAAGTGTTGTTCAACGTGAGGTCTCTCGTATGCCGTTCAATGTCCATGTGCTGAATTGAATCCCAGGGCTTGATCAGTTTCATCGTCCAAGCGTCTGTAGCAGTTTTCCCCAAACATTGAATTGTCCTGACGACCTGCGATAGGTTCTTGCTGCTGCGTGTCTGGCGACGTATGTGTTCTGAAATTCCGTGTGAAGCTATCTGAGTTATCGTCCCACAGTGAGCGGAAACAACATCCCGCTAACAGTGGTCATAGTGGGTGCTCACAGCCGTTGGATTCAATCGATGCTAAGGTGTGATAGGCCGCGCTAATTCTTGCGGGCTTCGGTGAGCCATCTTCTTTCCGTCTCAGGGGCTTGGCTAACTCTCGGAGAAGGGTGCTCAACCGGTAAGCTTTATGCCTAGTTGTCGTCGTCTGGGTGCTCAAGCTGGGCAACCATCACCACCGTTAGCTTTTACCGCAAAATCGTAAGTCAGACTAAGCATTTCTCAAGTTCGAATCAACTCATCTCCGTGCTCTAACAGCATGAAACTGCAGACATGGGCCGAGCTCGGGCAACTCAAGGTACGCGCGTTCATTTTCTTCTGGCGCAGAGTTATAGACTTTCTTTGTATTCAGGGGCTCTCAATAGCGGTTAATATCGTGGGCGCGGTCGCCGATATTCTCATCGCCGCGGCTTTGTTTTTCCTGTTGCACAGCTCAAGAACAGGCTTCAAGAAGTGGGCTTTCGGCCTTCTCCTTTCGTCGATTAATAACTAATCTATCTACTCCGCATGGTCAGGTCCGACACTATGATTAGTAAATTGGTGAGTTTACTTTCCTAGGTGTTGACGAGTACTAACTAGTCGTTCCCTCTGTCTGCTAGATAGCGTTCACTGTCAGCACGGGTCTGCTAACCAGCATTTGCGCCGTCGCCTCCCTTATCTCCGTGAGCGCACTTCAGATCGACGTACCACCGCTATTGAATCTCACTTCATTAAGATACTCGCATCTCCCAATACGCTGATCTACGTTGCCTTCTACTTCTGTCTGGGGCGCCGCAAGTATCTTTACCTTCCATCCAAGGCTTGCTCTGACAGCTCCGTTTCTTCAGTATATAGCAACTCGGTTCTTGCTACCTTGAACGCCCGACAAATTATCAGGCGTATGGGCGAGGATAGCGATGAGCTTTCCTTTTCGCTGCCGGCATTTCCAAGTCTGGTCAGACGAACATCAACGCAACGGTATAGTTCCTCCAAACCTCCCCTCAGCAGCTTACTGAAAACCCACGCCAGAGGTCGGCGAACATCTCAATTAAAATCGACACGATTCATGAGTTCATCAGAGATCACCGTCAGACTGCCGCTGAAAGTCGAGCAGAGCCGCAGGTGAGAAACAATCGTCCGATAGCCTGTATGAACACCTGACTGATGATGTATAGTCAGCGGTGACAGAAGGATCGTTTTAACCCTCATATGTAGTATGCTTGTACGATATTTCATGACGGTTCTTGGTGTGCCATAGTCTCTGTTGGAAGAACTTTCGAGTGTTTGTATGATGGAATGACTGGAAAATGGATGATGTATGTTTGTAGTCGACCAGCAGATGTTTGTTGTTTATACCCTTGCATCTCAATCTAACACGTCTACCTTCACTTTCGAACGTTCAACGACAGCCTTGTTCATGAAAGGATCTTCAGGGTCATTTTCTGCGTAGAACAAGCGTCATTCGCACAGTGACAGTGAGAATCCATGGCGCTTACTTTGTCACGAAGTCAACTCTGTCAGTGACATGCCAAACCCCAGGAATTCCTGGATCCTGTGAACTTCCCGGTCCTGGCGGCCAGTCAAACCGGGAACATACGTGCCAGCTATCCTCCAGTCCATCGATAGCGAACGTTGCTCTCGAAACGCGTCGAGGATCCCGAATTTTCCTCGTCGTCGCGAGTCCGATGGACGCGTTTCCTCCGGGTTCCCCACTGGCATCTCTGCGCCATTGGCACAGACGAAACTCTTCTGGCAAATCGCGCCGTGGTTATCCTTTCCTAGTGCCCCAGGACCTCACGGCGTGTCCAAAGAGTAGATTCGCCAGACATCTGGCTGATGATGGGCTGAAGAGGGCATCTATCCAAGAGCCCGGGAGCGCGATTCATACGGACGATCTGAAGGATCTGTAGACACGCGCTGTTGGGGGCAGGGAGCGAGCTGAAAGAAGCGCGCCATTTCCTTACCTGTCGAGGGAGAAAACAAAAGAGATGTCGGTCGCTGCCTCGTGGCTGTTGGGCCGCCATAAGCAGCAGCCGCCCTGCTAAACCGCGGACTTCTATCGTAATTTTGGACTGGGATCTATGAGAAGGGCGCGCAATCTCGTCCCGTCACCCGCATTCGGCCTGATCCTATCCTGGTAGTCCCTCTTGATAACTTACTTAAAGCCCGTGTACCTGCCATCCCTATGAACCAGCCCTCCATTTATTTCTTTCCCCGCCAGCCACCCGACCTGGAGCCATGGCTTCCGACCTCGTCATCGCCCTGGACGTGCTCCTCGTCCTTGCCGTTGTTTTTATCCTGATGTCTATTTTGCGCTCCAGCAAGGCACCTTCTCTTCCTCCAGGCCCCAAGGGTCTTCCGCTGGTCGGAAATATCCTTGATATGCCTTCTGAGAAAGAGTGGCTCACGTTCGCCAAGTGGGGGGAGACATGGGGTGCGCCTCTTTCGGACCTGATTTTTTTCCGCGTTTTTTTGACCGATTTTCCTCGCAGGAGACTTATGTTCGGTTACGGTCCTCGGACAACCCCTCATCATCGTCAACTCCGCAAAAGTGGCTAGCGACATGCTCGACAAGAAGAGCGCGATATACTCTGATCGACCGGTTCTCCAAATGGCCGGAGAACTCGTTGGCTGGAAAAACACTCTCGTTCTTCTGCCTTATAGCGACCGCTTCCGCCGCTACCGGCGTCTCTTTCACAGTCTCATAGGTAGCCATGCGGCCGTTAAACGCTTTCTTCCGAGCGAGGAATTGGAAGCTCGACGCTTCTTACGCCGCGTTCTTGCAAAACCAGATGACCTCGCCGCTCACGTTCGCAAGTGAGTGGCGATATCTCCCTCTAACCTTTTGCTCTTTGCTTATCTTCTGCATCAGAACGGCAGGCGCAGTTATTTTGCGCATATCACATGGGTACGAAGTCAAGGAGGGCATCGATCCTCTCGTCGAACTGGCTGATATCGCCACGGAGCAATTTTCTCTCGCCTCGGCACCAGGTGGTTGGCTCGTCGATGTAATCCCTGCTCGTCAGTCAATTAAATCCTGCATTCTTTTCAACTTCTTGATCTTTCGTCCAGTACGCCATATTCCTTCGTGGTTCCCCGGTACCGGCTTCCGTCGGACTGCGATTGAATGGGGTTCAACATTACAAGAATTGGTCCAAAGACCATACGACTTTGTCGTGCAACAGATGGTCCGTTGAGTATCTCTCATGTATGATCTTGGTCTAACGATATTTTCAGGCAGCAGGAACTGCGGAGGTCTCTTTCACGTCAACTCTCCGAGAAGGAAAACGATTAACTTCTGAGGAAGAATTCGACCTCAAATGGAGCGCCGCTAGCTTATATTCCGGTATGTACTTCCACACCGCCTAGCTGTCGATTTCTTTACCCTCGATTCCTCTTTCTGTAGGTGCAGCTGATACGGTATATTTCTTCAGCTTTTCGTTGTCGCATTTTCTAATGCCGGACTAGACGGTCTCGGCTATCTATTCCTTCTTCTTAGCGCTCGCTCTTCATCCGGAGGTGGTTAAGAAAGCGCAAGCCGAGATCGATGCTGTTGTGGGGCCCGACCGGCTTCCTACCTTTGAAGATCGTCCCTATCTCCCATATAGCAACGCTCTCGTCCTCGAGGTCCTACGTTGGCACGCGGTCGTTCCTACCGGTGCGGTTTATACAGGCCTCACGCATGCACCACGCATTGATCGTCGTTTTAGCTGTTCCTCATAGGGTAATGCAAGACGACATTCACGAAGGATACTTGATTCCTAAAGGTGCATTGGTTATACCTAACATCTGGCAAGTGCTACCTGTTGTCTAGATCACAAATTTTCAGAACTGACACCGAGCACAGGAAGTTTTTACATGACCCTAGGGTTTATAGCAACCCCTCTCAATTTAACCCAGACCGGTTTCTTGCTTCAAAAGACCGTGCGCCTGAACCGGATCCACGAGAAGTCTGCTTTGGATTTGGAAGGAGGTCAGTGCTGCCTGGATCAACCCGGGGTGTGGTGTATTAACTTCGAACGGATTCTCTGATACAGAATATGCCCAGGTACCATAATTTTGCGGCCTTCTTCTCCTCGTGTTTTCGAGCGACTTACCGGCACTTACTTTTTTGCAGGTCTTCATCTTGCGGAAGCTTCGGTCTTTATTTCCTGCGTCATGTCTCTCGCGGTGTTCGACATTGGCAAGTGCGTAGAGAACGGAGTCGTCGTCGAGCCTGTCCACGAGTACACAACTGGAACCATCAGGTACGGTCTCATTGTTCGACGTCGTACGTCAGCACCGCTCATTCGTCCTCGTAAACAGTCACCCGGTGCCTTTCAAGTGCAGTATTAAGCCCCGATCTGAGAAAGCGGCTTCCCTTATACAGGCGGAGTATTAGGTTGGATATTAGTTATCTATTTTCATATTTTTTTATTATCTTTATTACATATCTTGTATACCCAGACATTTTTTCGGGCTGCTGGTAGCTCGTCTTTTGGTGTAGAGTTCGGTTTCGATGTTATAGATGTATTGCGTATTTGCGTAGCCATGGAGAAAGGAATTCATTCCTGTGAATGAAAAATAAGGTGTAGAGGCCAAGGAGAGCTGAAGGGACTGCATTGAGGCCTTGATTTAAGATCGAGCCTGGACTCTGCTGGGCTTCGTTAGGATTCTCTCAATTATCCACATCAATGTCCATAGGTTGTTGGCCATCATCTGTACCATCAACGACAGGGTTCGTATTCAGATCTGGAGCATGGGATAGGGTTTGAGAGGGGCTAGATTGGTCCATGGCAGACGTTTTTGAATCAGCAGAATCTGTGGGATTCACACCATCTGCAGCCACAGAAGATGCTGACGAGACGTTCGTTGTGGAAGTGTCAGGAGGAGCCGACAGAGGGTTGCCAAAGTCTTTCGAGTCACTGGGAACCGTGGAGTTTTGTTGCTCATGAGCATTGCCGCTCTGTTGAGCATCCGGAACATCCTTCTCGATGGGGTCTGTGCTTGCTTGCGTGACTGATGTACGTATCTTCTCACTTCCATTGTCTTCACCTTAAGTCAGAATAACTAGGAATGACAGCGCTTGACTGCGGACCTTTCGTCGCCGATGAGGATTTCCCTCCTCTGTCATCGCGCAGAATTTTCTGGAGTGAGCTCTCGACGTTCGCAAGGAAGGTCGGATCGGAAAGTATCCGCCCATCCGCCACTGCGCGTTCGACAATTGGGTACCTTGATCCACGTCAGAAAAATGGTGCTGCATTGCGAGAAAACGTCGAATACCGGTCCACTTCTTGGGCCAATTCCTTGTACACCGTTTCCTGCGGCATATATTGCATCATCTGGTCCTTGGCTAGTCGTTGTCGTGCAATGTCTTCAACGCGCTCCTTAAGCGCTGGATACGACTCCTGTTCTGCGGCATTGCTGATTCGTATCTAATGGTAGAATCGTACACTCACATCCTGTTGGAATTGGGCCAAGAGTTCACGTCGAACGCGGTCGAATTCGCCTGATTTCTTGAACCTAGTGGCCCTTGGTCACTGGTGCAAGGAAAGGACTGATGGATTATGCCTACTCCTCCACGAGAGCGGTTGGATTATCTATGGGCATGTTAAAGGAAGAATGAACACGAGAGAAGTCGTGGCAAGTGACAATTGAGTGTCAAATTAATTCTGCAGCTTATGATCTGGGGGACGCGTGAATTGTGCGACAATCTGATTAGATTACTCCAAATACGATCGCGCCCGCAAATAACCGCCGACGAGCGTTACGGTGATCTTACCACACACGCATCTACACACATCGAATAGCGAAGTACGTAGAACGTGATCACCTTATAAATCTCAGCGAAGCTTTGGATTACGTGTTCTTTCTAAGATGACCACCAACTTCCCCCCTCTCAAAAAACGACCTTCTCCTCCGCGCTGCGCGAGGTACGCAAACCTCAACAAATTCTGTGAATTACTGACTGGTGGTTCTTCCAGGGGAACAGACAGAACACGCGCCCGTCTGGGTTATGCGACAAGCCGGCCGCTATCTCCCTGGTAAATCGCATCTGCTCAAGAGTCCCCTCGGACATTCTAACGAGAGCATGAAGAATTCCGGAAAGTGCGCGAATCGCATGAGTTCTTCGAAGTGTGCCGCACTCCAGCTCTGGCGACAGAGATCACCCTACAGCCGATCCGAAGGTATTCTGGACTCCTCGATGCGTCGATCATCTTCAGCGACATTCTCGTTGTCCCACAGGCCATGGGAATGGAGGTGATCATGAACCCGGGCCCTCATTTTCCCGATCCGTTGAATACTCCGGAAGACGTGAAAAAGCTAAAGGAGGTCGTCGATGTTGATAAAGAGCTCGGCTATGTCTTCCAGGCGATCACCCAAACAAGGACGGAACTGAATGGCGAGGTTCCCTTGATTGGATTTTGTGGCGCACCTTGGACTCTTTTCGCGTACATGATCGAAGGCGGAGGGAGCAAGACATTTCAGAAGGCCAAAACCTGGTTGTTTAAGTACCCTGAAGAGTCAAAGGCACTCCTACTGAGGATCGCTGATGTCTGCGTCGACTTCTTGGTGGGTCAGGTCAAGGCAGGGGCCCAGGTGAGCCCCCACTGTTTCTCTTCAGAGACAAGTTG
The DNA here is from genome assembly GCA_027627235.1 of Agrocybe chaxingu. NCBI lineage: Eukaryota > Fungi > Basidiomycota > Agaricomycetes > Agaricales > Agrocybaceae > Agrocybe > Agrocybe chaxingu. The sequence continues at coordinate 27,114 of JANKHO010000123.1, read as the reverse complement.
TGACGCTTGGGAAAGCTTTTACAAGTTTTCGATTCATGGGCTGGAGAATTATCACCCTACGACTTTGACCAATTCTCGTTCCCGACCTTAACACATATCTCCACCAACGTTCGACGACGACTAGTGAAAGAGAATCTTCCAGCGACGCCAATGACGGTATTTGCCAAGGGAGCAAACTATGCTCTCGCCTCCATCGCTGCGAGCGGCGGTTACGATGTGGTCGGACTTGACTGGTGCATCGATCCCGTTGAGGCAAGACGTATTGTCGGTGACAAGGTCGCCTTGCAAGGAAACATGGATCCGGGCGTTCTGTATGGTGGACGAGATGCTATTGAAGCTGCAGTCAAGAGGATGAGCCAAGGGTTCAGAGCGGGCAAAGGGGGATGGATAGCAAACCTAGGACACGGAATTACTCCAGGAGTCGATCCCGAGGACATGCGTTGGTTCCTCGAATGTGTTCACAAATATTCCGCGCTGTAAATGTCTTTCGTTGCGGAAAGTCACGCTTAATCTGACATATATTGAGGCGGGAACAGATAAAAGACAAAATTAATACATAGATGGAAGAAAAATGTATTGGTATTGGATGGTAGGTGGGGAATGGTGGGAATTGCAATAACAGACTGGACTGATATGACGGTTGTAGATTGCAGATGAAAAATGCTGCTCGAAGTCATGAAATGGGTACCACCGGAGAAAAAAAAAGTCAGGAGAAGGGAGAAAAATATGCCTCGATCAAGCGACGACATCAGCAGAACTAAAGCTGCTTCGTCGTCGGCGGACACTCCTCAGACCTGGGCGGCCAGACTTGGTGGCCGGCACCACGACGGCTGCGGCATTATTAGCAACCCAGGCATCGGCGGCAGTAGTGGTGGGGTCCCGCTTAAAGTTTGCAACGTCGGTCAATGATGACGAGGTAGGAGGGTATGTTGAGGCCGTTTGAAGGTATCAGCATTGGCAAGCGAGATGGGGTAGGAGATGGGGCAACATTACGCTGTGGTCGACCTGAGGAATGCTGCACTTTTGCGGCAGCCAGTGCCTTCGAAGCAGCAGTTGTTCTGGTTGTGGCCAGTCGGGGTATCTTGTTAGGCCCTTGTCTAGATGATTTAACGGGGGATTCTGGTATGGCAGGCGTTGCGGTGCCCTTCTTAAGGGTTGTCGCGTTGGCGGTAGACCTTGTGACGCGTGCTGGACGCTGCTCAGATGAGGTAATACCTCTTGACGGAGCAGGCTTGATCTTTCGGGCTGTGGGCGCGATATTGAGGGCAGGCAAGACATCAGCAGCCTCATCTTCGTCATCGGAATCTTGGGCGACGCGCTTCGCAATCGGGGTTTTACGAGGCTGCCCGGGAGGACAAATGGCGCCAGCCTTCGCAGCGGCCGTGGCGACATGGCGACTTGGTGTTACGGGGGGTAAAGAGACCGTATTTTGTGGTGGCGTGGTGCTCATGGCGTCGAGGTCCTCGTCGGCTTCCGCGGGTGGCGTTGCTGGTGTAATCAGAGAAGTGGTATTTGCGGCACTTGTGGCCTGAGATTGAGCCTTCTTCATCTCGTCCACTGCTGCCCACTTGGTCCATTCCAGTTGCTTCAGATACATGTACTGCTGCTGCGGGCCGACCACACTTCCCGGGCGCACAATTCGCATGAAGGCGATGGCTTCGTTGGCCGTAAAGCCATACTTCCATATCAGATACGCTCCGATGAGTGTACCAGTACGTCCAAGTCCGGCTTTACACTAAATGGATGATGAGACGTAAGATAAAGAGAAAAGAGAAAATGGAGATATCTTACATGTACTGCAACAACGCCACCGCTCTCAATGACACGATCAGCGACATCAATGAATGTCCGTACTATGTCGTCCGTAGGGTTCGTACCATCATCAAAATACAATTCCATATGGTCGATCCCGCGGTCCAAAAAGGTATTCCGGTCGTATAGCTCGGTATTAAGGCGAACTACAAGTTTGATGTTCCGTTTCTCGAAGTAGTCAAGGCAATTAAGGAAAGGTGTAGGAAGCTTGCGTTGCAGAGCTAAGTTGGGATTCGTGGAGGAAGAGAGGGAGCTTGAACCAGAGGAGTTCGTCTTGGAGGTTTCCTTCGCCTCCTTTTCCCGTTTTATCCAATTGCTGTCTACAGGAGACGCGAATGCAATGAAATTGGGGGTTAACCAGTTCCAATCACCGTTCTCGACTTTTTCGTAGTACTCGTAGTCATCGACGCTGAATTCGTTCATGTCGCACAAGCCGTTCTGCATTGCCTTCCAAACACCCCATAGGCAATCTTGGATACTGAGGTTGAAGTCAGATGGACCTCTTCCTGCATCCCGAAATGGCATGAATTCTACTTCGGCAATGGGATGGAAAGCTTCCCAGGGTGCACGCCGTTGAACGATCATCTTTCACATATTTCAGGGTCGGAGACAAGGTCCAGAAGCGACAAAACGTACAACATATAAAGCCATAAGCAGTGCTGCATTCGCCTTTCGTCTAGGATCATCGGAGGAGTATAACACCAGCCTGTAGGATGCCAGGTCCTTATCCTACATGAAAAGTTGAGCAGGAAGGGAAGGGCACGTGGATAAGTGGCACGAGGAAACGGCAAGGCAAGCTCGCGGCTCACCTCGAGGAGTTCGTGAATGAGGATGCACGCTTTGTAGACCATTGCCAAATTCAACGGACCCCAGTCTTGGAAGAAGGAGAGATAGAGGAGTTCATCGTCGATCGTGAAATAATAGTAGGATGAATTGTCATCGGGGGATGCTGAGGGGCCACCCCTCGGTCGGGCACGCACGCGCGGCTGATTTCCAGGTTCCGCAGACAGACCGTTGAGGACATGCGGGCTTGGGGGTGGATGGGGGAAGGCGGTGAAATAGAGTCTAGAAGAAGGGATGTCAAGGCTAGTTAAATCCAAGCGCGTGCGGATATTTAGACGACAACTACCTATCACTGAAGTGACTGAGCGGCTCGCACTTCGGAGCCATGTGTTAGGAGAAGCTATGGAGGGAGGCGACGCGTCGTGGCGGAAACTGTGGTCGGTGGAGAGGTTCAACAAGTGGTGCTCACCAGCTGCACGGAACCACTTCCAAAAAGGAAATAACGACACGTGACCGATTTAGACGCAATTGTCTCCGGAGCCTTCAAGTTCAACGAGGATCAACAAACCTTCCTTCCATCAGACTCGCGAACTTCAGCCCTGTCTCTTTTCCTCCTGAGCGTCTTCAATGGCGAGCAGCACGCTCCATTTATGCACCTGCGCATATACAGAAGCGGCGAATGGTACAGCAGGGTCTCTCAGCGCAGACTAAACCATTCATTGCAGCAAAATGCGTTCGATGCAAGACGTTTCAATGTGCTCGTGGCATCGCTTCCTGAAGGCAACGCGATAACATCTCCTATCCTCCATGCTTCCCTGAAGTCTCTACCTTGAATGAATGATGCTTCGTCGACTTCGCCTCATGTGCTTGCGATATATTCGTCTCAGTTCTAGCTTGCCGAACTCGTGGAACAGCTGACGCATTCGTTCGAATTTCTGAATATAAAGCGATCGCAACTTCTTCGAAACCCTCAACCGCCATGCAAGAACAAGAGTATCTAGTTCTTCCAGTCTTCATCGTTTTCGTTGCCATGTATCTGGCGTCCCAGTGGCTCTGTGCGGAAACCCACAAGGTACTTGTGTTTCATGCAGAAATTAGGCGTGTCTGACCCACCATTTTCTATCTTCGCAGCTGAAACACATAACCACTATCGGTTCATCTGGATTGCTTTGTTCATACAAAGATGCTTTCAGGTATATCCGGAACGCGAAGGGCATAATCGATCAGGGATACAATCAGGTATTTCACTGCTCTCTAAGGAGGAAAAATGTCTTCATCCACTTTCCAGCATAGCATATTCAAAGTGCCCACGATGGCGCGGTGGTTGGTGGTGGTCAGCGGTCCCAAAATGGTCGACGACATCAAGAAGGCGGCTCCAAATCAGCTCAGTTTTAGAGAGGCCGTAGCTGAGGTTAGCGATTCCTCGCTCGTTGTACCTGCGTGCTCATATCCGTCCAAGCTGGTCCAGCTCGACTACATGATCGGACGACCAATTCGTATCGACCCCTACCATGTCGCAGTCGTCAGAACGACGCTCACCAGAAACATTGGGATCCGGTTTTTAGATATCCTTGACGAGATAATTACGGCCTTTTCGGAGGTTATCCCCGCAGGAGAAGGAGGTACGTGTAGATCATTGGCATCACAGCCGTTGGTTCTGATAGACTTCTAGAGTGGGCAAGCATTCCTGTTCTCGAGGCGGCCGTGAAAATCATTTGTAGAAGCAGTAATCGGCTATTCGTTGGCCTTCCCCTGTGTAAGCCCTAATGAGGCCCGGCCTACTGTCAATCTGACTTTCCCCTAGGCAGAGATCCTGATTACAGGCGGCTGACTGAAGAATATGCGAGTTATGTTTTCGAGGGTGCCCACATCATCAATGTGTTCCCTCCTTTACTTCGACCGTGCGTTTTTCCCTCTTGGCCGGCGAAATCAGCTGAACTATAGTCCAGACTTGTTGGACGATACTTAACGAAAGTTCCCTCAACGCTACAACGCGTCAAGCCGCATATTAGCCCTATCATACAGGAACGATTAGCCAAGGAGGAACAGAATGGAGCAGACTGGCCCGACAAACCTGTGAGCGCTAAGTCACCTCCTCGCCCTTGGGGACCTACTGGGACTGAGGTGCTTATGGAAGAATGACTACCTTTCTTGGTTACTTGATGAGGCCCGAGGACATCAGCGCACCGTCCACGACCTTGCCACTCGCTTGCTCGCTGCAAATTTTGCTTCTATACACACTACAGCCAATGTACGTTGCTTCAGAGAAATGCTCGGCCTTGTTTAACTGGTGTATAGGCATTTACACAGGCGCTGTATGATCTGGCTTGCCACCGCGAATACATTAAACCACTGAGGGAAGAAGTTGAATCGATAGTAGGGTCCAAAGGTTGGAGCAAAGAATCGGTGGCGAATATGCGTATGGTCGACAGTTTTATTAAGGAGTCTCAGCGTATCGCCGCATCAGCAGGCTGGTGCTTTTGCAACTCTCTGAGGGTCTGTCTCCTAATTGATGGTCGCCACAGTGCTAATGAACCGCAAGGTTCTCAAGGACTTCACTTTCTCAAATGGCGTTGTTGTACCTGCTGGGACACACTTGGCTGTTGCCGCCCGCTCTATGCATTTCGATGAAGTACGTCAGGAAGTTTGATCAACTTGTCGACGACTAAGGGTGTATCACTGGACACTAGGCAAACTATAAAAACCCTGACACATTCGATGGCTTCAGGTTCATGAGTATGGGGCGAGAAGATGGAGACTCCTCTAAGCATTCAATTGCAGCTCTTGGCCTCGACTACATGGTCTTTGGAAATGGGCGTCACGCTTGGTATGTTAAGGTCTCCGTATTCAGTCCCTCTAACATTCTTCCTAGCCCCGGTCGCTTCTTTGCTGTCAGTGAAATCAAAGTAATGCTCGCGTATGTGTTGTTATTGTACGACGTCAAATTCCCCGACCACAGCCCTCGTCCCGAGAACGTGTGGTTCCACGGAATATGTTCTCCTGATAGAACGGCAAAAGTCATGTTCAGGAAGCGAGCGACATGAATCAACTCGAGTCTCGACGAACGATGGAGCCATTCTATTTTTGTCACACGGGTCTATGATTAGTGACAGGGTGTTGCACCGGTGCACAAACCTTAGTATATTTCGGCGATAGATTCCTCCTTGTTGGTATTTTTGTCCAACCTTCCTTGATCTCTTCTGAGTTCTTGTTACTCTTAGTGGAGCCCAAGATACTCTGTTTCATCAATTCGAGATTCGAGTCCAACAGAGTAATTCCTATAGCTTTGATTACGTCGTCCCAACACCAAGATACTCGACACGCCCTTTTCAGAACTCTGTATTTTACCGAACCTCTAGCATTCTTGAGCCCTATATCTGGACTCCTGGCTTCTTTCCACGCTGTTCTAGTTAGGCTCCCACAGAGGACTTCTCGCTTGTCTTCTCGGCAGATCTATCATTGCACTCCAAGACAGTCACCTATCGATCCCATGATCATTGGACTGTCACAGTGAGTGGGAACGAGGTAGCAGCTTAGTGGATAAGCCACCACTGGGCAACTCCAAAACCACTTCTTCTATGAATAACGAAGTTCTCATTCGGCCCAGTATGACCTGATAGGCTTTTGGAAGACAGCACATTCGCCCGCCGGTCCTTGATTGAAAAGTCTCAGAGCAAACCTGCTAGCACAACGTTCGGAGGCATGACTGTGCTGAACACCCTCGAAACAGCTCAAAACAATCTGGCCGCTGTAGCCTTAACGTTTGCGGTCATATACGCCTCAGTGCAATATTTCCACTCTTCAACCTACAAGGTATCAGTCCGCTTATTTTCCTGGTGAATGCGTCCTGATGTCCACAGTTGCGGCACATACCTACCATTGGCTCCTCCAGCGCCATATGCTCATACGCCGATTCGCTCAAATTTATCCATAATGCAAGAGACATAATTCATGAAGGATATACCAAAGTGATCATCTTTCTTCAATGAACTTGGTGAGAAAGGGATGCTCAATACAACCATAGTACCCTGGCAGGGCTTTCAAGGTTGCAGATATCTCGCGTTGGATTGTTGGAGTCAGTGGACGAGACATGATCGAGGATATTCGACGCGCAACGGATGATCAGCTGTCCTTCATGTCTGCCGTCGAGGAGGTGACCGCTTTGTTTCTTGATCCCAGAAAACGCCGCTAAAAATATATTGTTTGAAGACCATCCACGCGCTTACACAATGGGGAAATCCGTTCGCCTCGAGCCTTTTCACATTGCTACTGTACGCTCGCCTCTGACAAAAAACTTGGCAGCACGATTCCCGGATCAAGGATGAGATAACAGAAGCCTTCACAGATTTCATTCCATTGTCCAAGGGTATGTTTACCGATTTTCAACACAGCTCGGCCAAATTCTGAATGAGTCCTTGATAGAATGGATTTCTGTTCCCGCTGTTTGAACCATCATGCATATTGTCTGTCGAACAAGCAACCGACTCTTCGTCGGCTTGCCGTTGTGTACGTGGCCAAAATTTTGCGGAAAATGTGGTTCATTGACGATTGCAAATAGGCAGAAGTCCTGAGTATCAGACACTCAATGAACAATTCACAATCCATGTGTTTCAGGATGCCCTGAAAATAAGCATGTTTCCCCGGTTCCTTCGTCCGTGAGTGACCTCGGCGTCGTTCTGTTTTACTAACTGATGGTATGCGCGTAATTCCCAGTTTCGTTGGTCAATATTTGACCCAAGTTCCAAAGAGCGTGCAGCGTACGATTGCCCTTGTACGCCCTATGATTCAACAGAGGCTCGACAATGAGAAAAAATATGGGCCAGATTGGCCCGATAAACCGGTGAGTGACCTTAAAACCTCGCCATGGGCAACCGCTGACGACATGTTATTCGTCTAGAATGATTTAACCAGTTGGTTATTGGAGGATACCGAAGAACACCAAAAAAATGTCCATGACATGGCGCTTCGTTTACTTACCGTTAATTTTGCTGCCATACACACTAGCACAATGGTATTTGCTACTTTTCAAGCATGTGAAAATATAACGGACGTCTGTGTAGGCGTTCAACGTTCTGTACGATCTGGCTATACATCCAGAATACGTGCCAGCCATGCGAGATGAGGTGGAGGCAGTCATAGGGGCAGAAGGATGGACAAAGGTGGCAATGGGCAAACTGCGCAAACTTGACAGCTTCATCAAGGAATCTCAACGACTGACTACCGGAGCATGTCAGTATAGTCCTTTTTCGCTCTATTCTTTCCTGAAGCTTATTGCTTATCTTCTATTCTCAGTGTGTCAACCGTATGGCTCTTAAAGATTTCACTTTCTCGAATGGCATCACAGTTCCCGCTGGTACCTACATAGCTGCGGTTGTGCACGATACCCACGTCGATGGAGTGAATGGTGACGGCGGATGCTACAGTATAAATGTTGGGCTTCAGATTCTCGGGGAGGAGGGAAGTGGAGAGTGAAAGCATCAAACACCAAATGGTCTCTCTGTCTCCAGACTACATCGTGTTTGGGATGGGGCGACACGCTTGGTAAGGCATTCGTTTATTTTCCTTGCTTGTTGATGATGAACGCTTGTCATGTAGTCCAGGACGCTTCTTTGCCGTCAACGAAATCAAAGTAATGCTCGCTCATGTTTTGTTGACCTACGACGTGAAACTTCCCAACAATGGCCCTCGCCCAGAGAATGTCTGGATGTTTGCCAATTGCTCTCCCAATCCCACTGCTGAAGTCTTGTTCCGAAAGCGGGCGGCTGCCTAGCACAGGCAGTTCTCAGACCCGGTCCTCAGATTTAACGGACGGAATGAATTTCGGATCGCGTCTCTTGTATGGTATACCACTAGTATCTGTATTTATATAGTAAGTGACACGATTTTCTTCGTGTCCAACGGACGACGCTGTGAATCGTATGCAAGATGAGGCTGCCGCCGCACAGAGTGAGAGCCAGGAAATTGATCTAAATTTCTCGAGGCAAGAGTAGGGCCACACGACGTGTCGGACCAACAAGGGGCTGTTTGTCTCTGTTGTTTCACGCGTCAAGACAGCTTCCTGGCAGTATCCCAACGCCGACCACCGCCTCCTTCCGTCCAGGCCAGTGCTCGTTCACGAGTTCTCTCGAGTCTCAACTAGCTCAAGAGCTCAGACTACCGTGTAAATTTCGCGTTCGGTCGAGCCAACATGCCTGACGCACAGATTTTCAAGGCAAGTTTCCACGGCCTCACGATCTCTAGAAAATAACCTGGTGTCGGGCTTATTGCAGGCCACTTACAGCGGGATCCCGGTCTACGAGATGTAGTCCTCTATTTACACGCTCCTTTGTCTCCAGAGACTGATATGACACGTGTAGGATGTGCAAAGGGGTCGCGGTGATGAGACGGCGCTCAGATTCATGGCTAAACGCGACGCAGATACTCAAAGTCGCAGGCTTCGACAAGCCCCAACGAACTCGTGTGCTTGAACGCGAAGTACAGAAAGGAGAACACGAAAAGGTCCAAGGAGGGTATGGAAAATACCAAGGTGTGTCCTGCTATTACCTGTTGCCGAACAAGCCTCCGTCAACAAAATATTGGTAGGCACTTGGATCCCTCTGGAACGAGGCTTAGGCCTGGCGAAGCAGTACAACTGTGAAGCTCTCTTACGCCCTATAATCGAATTTCAACCTGCTGCCAAAAGTCCTCCTCTTGCCCCGAAGCACCTGGTAGCGAATACCGTCAGTCGACCTGCGCGTAAAGCAGCAGTCGGAGACCTCGGCGGCCCCAATGCGATAGTCAACACGAGATCTTCCCGCAGGCAAACGGCGGATGCGATGGATGAAGACTCAGATCACGACACGCTCTCGGTTCGTGGCTCAGAGGACGGTTCCATGACCCCGTCTCCTTCAGAAGCGTCATCAAGCTCACACACACCTTCACCAATACGCAGTCCAGGTCCGTCTCATGCATCGAACGGCCTTGATGACAGACACTCAAATGCGCGTCGAAATAAACGGCGTCCTTCAGCTGGGCCTGAGGGTGAAGCAGAAGATGCTCGGTCTTACGCCGATCAAGTCCTCGAATACTTTATTTCCGATACGAACCAGATACCACCCATTCTTGTCAACCCTCCCCCTGACTTCGACCCCAATATGGCCATTGATGATGATGGCCACACTCCTCTTCACTGGGCTTGTGCAATGGGGCGCATTCGCATTGTTAAATTGCTCTTGACCGCCGGCGCCGACATCTTCAAAGTCAACAAAGCAGGACAGACAGCCCTTATGCGCAGCGTCATGTTTGCGAACAATTACGATGTGCGAAAGTTCCCAGAACTGTACGAACTCTTACACCGGTCGACTCTCAATATCGACAACTATAATCGCACAGTCTTCCACCATATCGTCGACGTGGCGATGTCCAAGGGGAAAACACATGCAGCACGCTATTACATGGAAACGGTCCTTACTCGTCTCGCAGATTATCCCAAAGAGTTGGCAGACGTTATCAATTTCCAAGATGAAGATGGCGAAACGGCCTTGACGCTAGCGGCGAGGTGCCGAAGCAAGAGATTGGTGAAGATACTCATCGACCATGGTGCAAATCCAAAGATCATGAACAATGATGGGAAGAGCACCGAAGACTATATTCTGGAAGACGAACGGTTCCGTTCCTCGCCTATGCCACCTTCTCGCGTGGCTGCCATGTCATACAGAAATGCGCACGCCGCATTCCCTCCTCCAGCTGCATCGCTGGGGCACTCATTTGCCCCTGCAAACGGCGACAAGCCACCGCTGCATCATTCTGTCGCTGGCCAGAAAGCCAGTACACGTTGTGTGAACGACATCGCCGCGATGATGGATAGTTTGGCTGCTTCCTTTGATCAGGAGCTGAGAGATAAAGAACGCGACATGACCCAGGCGCAAGCCCTCCTGACGAACATTCAAGCAGAAATACTCGAGAGTCAGCGAGCTGTCGCCCAATTGAAATCTCAAGCGGAGGGCCTGCATCAGACTAAAGAGCTTCTACATGAGCTGGAAGCCGGCCTCCTTGACAAGATGGGCCGCAGGTATCGACTAGGTTGGGAGAAATGGATCAAGGACGAAGAACTGCGCGAAAAGGCTATTCGTGAGGCTGCCAACGGTGAACTGGCCTTGATGCCCACTACGTCAACTCTGGAAATTGATGAAGATGGCGACATGGACGTAACATCTGACGGCGAAAAGACGAAGGGCAAACGGAAAGCAACCATCGTGGAGCAAGTCACAGACTTGGTTGAGCTACACGCCGACATCCCGAGTAATCCTGAAGGCCTTCAACGAGCCTGTGAGACTCTTCGTGAGGGAATTACGGCGCATCGGAAAAGAAGAAAATTGATGTTCGAAGAGCTGGTGACATTCCAGGCTGAAGCTGGCACAAGTGGAAGAATGGGAGAGTATCGACGGCTAATAGGTGCAGGGTGTGGTGGCGTCCCTCCCAGTGAGGTAGATCAGGTCCTTGGAATGTTGCTAGAGGTACTGTCCTGGCTTTTTTTGCGTTCTAGTTCTGATACCCGCCTTCCCCTTGTTTAGACACTGGAGGCAGAAGAGCCAAGTTCATCTTCACTAACGTGGAGTGGCACAAGACCTGTTCTTGTCGGATGATTCTGATGATATTAACGCTGTGGAAGTGTGTAAGCTCTACGTCGAGTAATTTATCTTCCATATCTACTGTACCAACAAAGTTGTATCATCATTTGGGCAACATTTGGTCCGCCTTCTCGCGTATCGAAATGACGCGGAGGTTCTTTATTCAAGTGTCAGCGAATTTAATATGTCCCTTCCTTACATTGGGTTACGTCTGGTACCTAAAAGTCATGTGATCGAGGTAAATTTCGACCGGACCGGGAGACACGGCGCGCTTCGCGTTGACCGTGCCAGAGTCGTCCTGTTCCTCCTACGTCTCCTAATGCGACTGGTATAATTCACCCTCCACCTCAAATATGTCTTTGCAATACCTCACTCGGAAGACAGCGTTGACTGCTACCACCAAGAATCCCTTAACAACCAACTTCAACCATCTCCGAAGTTTCCCTCGCGCATGGCTGATTCGTAGAACGAAACACGACCCGAAGCTCAAGTCTGTCAGGCCAGCCGACAGGATAAAATGGTGGAATATTGTACCGGGCGATCAAATCTGTTTGCGTGGAGATACAGAGGGTATCGTTCATGAGGTGTTGAGCATAAACCGCCTCAGCAATCGTGTCTTCCTGAAAAACACGAGTGTGAGTTGCCCCCTTTTCATACTCATCGATAGTCCTTACCCACTCATGTGGCCCCGCAGTCACCGTCAAAAGATTCTGCTGCTCCGCAAACCAAGAATTATCACTACTCGAGGTGCCAGCTATATGTCGGAGAGTATAGGCTTCCGCCGAAAGATGACCCAACTGGAGCGCTTGTGCAGCAACCGTACGTCTATCCAACTTTTCCCCAATGGTTTCTCGTCTCATATTCTGCATGCAGGGTGTTCGCATCTCGTATTGGCACGTCTCAGCCTAAGTGGGACTATTCTCGAAAACGCTGGGTGTGGAGGCGGTATGCTACCGCTACTGTCCCTAAATTCCCTCACTTGTCCGGGAAAATACGAATTCCATGGCCCGACAAGGCGAAGAAAAAGCATCCTGAAGGTACTCTCCACTCCCACTATGAACCGCTGATAGTTCCAACTCAATCTTTTGTAATATAGCCAGCATATACGACACTCCTCTCGACGAAGTAGCAAAAATCACCTATGAACTGCCATACTTCAAGCCAAAGCTAAATGTAGCCTCTACACTTCCTGAAGCAGCTGCTGAGACGGAGTACCTGGATCTTGTCTACAACCCTCACCTGGGTACTCAATACGACCCGTCCGCTCCTTTTGAACTCTACCTCAAACTTGAGCTCGCGAATCCTCATTCCCGTGCAAAGAAGCTCCAGCGATGGAAGGCCTGGCAGGCTGGAGCCCATTCCTTGTTCAAGACGATCGCTCAAGACGAATTGAAGAGTCTTGATGGCCGTTCGATAAGACAAGCCAAGGCAGATGCCGCATTCAAGTGGAGGGAGCTGGTGAAGGAAGAGCAGACAAAGAAGAAGAAGGCTAGATGGATGCACACCGCCCAGATGGTCAAGTGGCAGAAAAAGGCGGCGAAGAAGGCGAAGAAGGACGAGAGACAGAGGCGCCGCCTGACGGAGCTAGTTCTGCAGGATGTGCCCAACCAGATTGTTCCGCCAGTGTTGAAGGAGAGGCAGCGAGTGACTACCGAAGGGGTTTGAATCCGTTTACTATATCGCTTATAATTATGGTCTACTTGTTGCACCCCTGCAATATATAACACTGTCCCGAACGGCCATCTTCGGTTTGACAACCTCAGAAGGAGCTCAGCCAACCACTAAGAAGAGCACCATAATTAGCCTCACTTGGACTGCTGATAATGCAAACATAGCTCGATATCGTTGTCCGGTCCAGCCACACTGCTCGCATCCATAAAGGCTGTCTGTCACCAACTGCCTCGCCCCCGACCGCCTCTCTCCTCCCCCCATGTCTCTCCCACCGGGCTCACCAGAGGCTCTCTACCATGTAGTGCCCCACCAAGATGATGAAGAAGTCAACGCCTCTCAGATTGAGTTGGCAGGAGAGACGGTTGCGGAACCAGTCCCGCCACCAATGGATCTTCCCCCGTTCCTAGTCGACGCACGCATACGTTGGATTCACTTCATACTGGGTTGTTCTGTGCTACTGCCCTGGAATGGTACGCTTTCATGCTCTCCTCTTCTCCTCAGTATCTATATTCACCATGACAGTTGTCATCACCGCGATGCCATTTTTCTTGTCTCGATTATCGAGCTCGCCATTGCATTCCACGTTTGGTTCATATCTGACCACCACATTCACCGTCTCCAACTTCGTATTCCTTGCTCATGCTACCCTTACTTCGAAGGAGGTGAGTAATCTTGGACCCATATGAGGAATGTCCAGCTCAGCTCCTCGTGTAGTCCAGCCCTTCCCGACAGACACGGTCTTCGATCATATGGCTCACTATCCTCAATTTCTTTTTGACCCTCAGCACCTTCTTCGTCCCTTCTCCCGGAGTCTTCTTCGCCTTCGTGCTTTTCAACGGTATTGCTCAGGCGTGTGCGGGTGCATATCTGCAAACCTCAGTTATCGCAGTCGCTTCTCGTTTCGGACCACCCGCCGTGCAGGCTATGATGTCGGGCCAGGCAGCCGTTGCTGTAGCAGTTAGCGGCGTGCAGGTCATCAGTGCCGCGGCGTCCGTTATGGGGAAAACGCGCAGCTACGCGAGCGATGGATCGGCGGAGGAGCGTTCAGCTTTCATGTTTTTCGCGCTGTCGACATTATTCCTCATCGCAAGTGCAGCTGCCAATACCTGGATGGTCCGTATGGCTGTCTACCAGCACATTGCTGCTTCCTTGGAGAAACCACTGAAGAAATCTCTCACGGAGGATGCTCACGAGGACGAGAGACGAGGCCTGATTTCAGACCATCCCCACGGTGACTCAATGAGCGACATGAAGTCAAACACTATTAGAATTGCGAAGGCTAACATTACATATGAGGTGGCAGTGGCCTATGTCTTCATGGTAACCTTGGTACGTTCTTTCTGGCCATGTCGACCGAAACGAATGGCGACTGAGTACTTCATAGGCTGTCTTCCCGCCTATTACGACATCTATTCAACCAACTAATCCCGCAACACATCCTTTACTGTTCAGCGCCATTCACTTCCTAGTCTTTAACATTGGAGATCTTACAGGACGTTACGTTTGCTCGTTTGCTAGCTTCGCCGTCTGGTCAGCGAAGCGACTACTGACGTTATCGGCTGCGAGAACGCTGTTCATCCCTCTATTTCTTATGTGCAATGTTCAGCGAGGAACTTCGACAATAGGGGGGACGCCAATCATCAACTCGGATTTCTTATTCATGTCTATTCTTTTCTGTTTCGGGTGCTCCAACGGCTATGTTTCCAGTCTATGCATGATGTCTGCTCCATCGTTAGAACACAATTCCAGACTCAAAGGGCGTACAGAAGATGTTGATGTGGCCGCGACGGTGGCCAGCTTCTGTCTAGTGGGTGGATTGGCCATCGGAAGTTTCGCGAGCTTTGCAGTCAAGTCTGCTATTTGTGGATGTAATCCGTTCTACGGTTGATCAACGAGGGGATAGATAGACAACGGTTGTACTTTAGAATTTTTGCAGCTTGTGGACAGGACATAATGATAGATAAACCCAATAATTTACAGAAGTTTGTCTGGACATAACACTGCCGCTATTGTCCTCCTGCAACAACATTGCGGGCACTGCTTTGTTATATCTGCGGGCTTCGAACGCGGACGAGAAAACGAAAGGTAAGCATAACCCGACTCGCGGGTGTTGGAAGTTGCTGTTGGGTGTTAGTAGTGAAATTTGTCGAGTCCGCCACTGGGTCCTGCGCACTGAGGTCCAGCGAAATGGTGACTATGCACTCCCGGGGATTATCGAAGACATTGGGTCAGAGAAGCCAACAACGCGAGTGCATGACGAGTGCTCGCTCCCAAACAAGCTCTTCAGCAGAAAGGCGGACAGAAACCCCTATCCTAAACCACGCGATCAACGCGTGGAAAGCATAGGCTGCCAAACTCCGTGTGAGACCTCCTCCAAGTGGTGCAAGAGGACACGATCCCACAAGATGGGAATAACATTCGCCTGTTTACGGCCCAGCTTTGTCAGCTAGGGCGGTGCATGAGATGAGGAGACTCGGTGCTCACCTGCAGGTAGTGGACACATGCTCGCGACACACGCCTCGCGAGTGTCTGCAAGTCGACACGTCCATCGTATCCGTCGAGAGGGATCTCATATGTGAGCGAAGAATAGCCTGTCCACTATCAAAAAGGTGTGTCAGCATATGAAAGATAGCGGCGTCAAGATGCCTTACTTTAATCCTCAGATAGATTCTTCTACGGCTATCTGCGTGTAGGTCGTGGAACGTGTAGGCGTCATTTCCAGAGAGCCTGATGCGCTGCTGTGCTTCATCCAGACCTATGCCTGACCCAAAAGAGCCCTTTCGCTTGAACTTGATGTGCACTCCGCTGGGCACGCGGTAGCCGTCAAGTGCAGGTGGCCGTGCAACAAAGGACACCGTCGAGTGGCGACGAGGTCGTGGCATGATCATGGAACCCATTGAGCTTGCATGTCCCATCGAGGAGCGGTGGGTCATAGCCATATGATGGTCGTCATAATAGGGCTCGTCATAAGAGTCATAACCTGGGGCATTTGGCGTCAAATCTCACTCGCTAGAGTGTAGATAGGAAGCTTACCTGCTCCAGTCAGCCGGCGGGACATGGGGACCATTGCGCTGCTAGAATGTCCATACGATTTATACGGCTGTTGGTACTGGAAGTGGGCTGTCTGAGATTGTCAGGACGGGAGAAACGTGCATTTACACACCTCGCCTCCGGCGCCGTCTGAGTAAGGATAAGGAGTCCCCGCGTAGCCCATGGACTGTCTCCTAGACATAGATCTCGAGAGGGGTCGAATGTAGGGGTCGGTGTATGTGTCAAACCCTTGGTTGTAGGCCATTTGCGCTGCCTTGTACTGGTACAGAGGCAGGAATTACCGAGCGACCATAGGTCTAGGAGCCCTTTTTATACGCAGTAGCATTGCGGCTTGACCAAACATCGAGGCTGTTGGTGCATCCACGCCTCATGGGCAAGTGAGGGAGTAAACAGCGGCAATGTGACTGGCCAGTGCGTCCGTTTGAATCAAGGGTGTGCTTTCAGACGAACACGAGGACGAGGAGCAATAAATGTGGTGTTGTGATGTCAGATCCAGATGGTTTATTTGCCTTCTGTCAAAAAGTCAAGGTCGATTGACAGAAAGCATTGGGAGCGAGGAGAGAAACAAGGAAGCACCGGACGGGTATCTTGCTACTCTGATACGAACCAAGAGGCATTAGCCGCGGGCGAGAGGCATGAACATGAGCACAGGTAGTCCGTATCCGGCGGGAGAGAAGCAGCCTTGAAGTGGGGAATGCAGGAGCAATTTATTGAGAGAGGATGCGAGGAGCATAGCGGGCACTGCACGCGTCCAATGAGGAACTCGTGCTTACTGGACATGAAGTACAAACCGGATTGCAAATTCAAGGGCACGCTTTCAAGCTAGAGATGTCCGATCATTGAGAGTAAGCACTAGGTCGATTGCCTTAGTCAATAATCGAGGAATAAGAGGCTGTTCAGTAGCTCTCGACCGGAACGTCCAGAAACATGCGTGTATCAAACGGGCTCGCAATCGTAGTCGTCGAAGAATGGCACCCTATTCCTATCGCTTTTTTGGAAGCGCGTCCTTCAGAGGAGAGTAGATAGTCATAGGGTACTACCGTGGCCTCCCGATTCCTGTTGCACACTTGCGCCATCTATTCTGAATCGCACAAGAAAGGAGGAACTGCGGTGGATAAAATCAATTGAATGAATGTGCCGAAAACGCCAGATGGTCATACGGAGGTAGGGTAATGACATTACTGGAAGTGACAGATTTACAAAGTCTTCTGAACCTTCTCGGACCTCGAGGAAACATGTATGATTCGTATTTTTGCCTATGCTCTGCACAGAAAATTGGCATTCTGTCATCGGCAAGGAAACTCGATTACACACACCAGTCTCTCCGTAGGTTTGTCGGATACATCGCGCTGTTGGATAAGAGTCACTAGTCAGAGTGGTAGGTTCTGAGTAAATTCAACGAACACTCAGAAATCAAGACCAAACAAAGAAACCCTTTTGATGATATCATCCTATCTCATCTGGTTCATTTGCTCATCTGGTTCATTTGCACCAAGTATGACAAACGGCCCTTCCCAGAACTGCAAGATGTCGCACTGCTCCAATTCTTATCTCCCTGGCACTGCGCTATGCCTGCAATCGACGCAACAAACCTTGTCAAAGACTTCGAAGGAGACATTGTAACTCCCGATCACCCTGACTATGCGCAAGCCATCTCTCGCTGGGCAGCGAACGCGGCACGGAAGGCCAAAGCCGTTGCTTTTGTCAAAGATAACGAAGACGTCGCTCGAGCACTGAAATTCGCTCAAGAGAATCATCTTTCTATTGCAATCCGTTCAGGAGGCCACAATGCCGCTGGGGCATCCTCGGTCCAAGACGGCCTAGTTATCGACCTTTCTCGCCATATGAACGGGGTTATGGTTGATCCATCGAAGAGGCTCGCCTATGTTGGTGGAGGTGCCTTATGGGAAACTGTCGACAAAGAAGGTATCAAGTATGGGCTAGCCACAGTCGCTGGCACGGTGAACCATGTTCGTCACAATCATTTCCTCGCTGCGGAAGGGGTAGCTGAAACGCCATCTTACTGGTCAGACCGGCGTAGGAGGGCACGTTTAGAAATGTTTTTCCCGAATGAAATCTAACCGTTATCACAGATTGGCACTTGGAGGCGGCTACGGATGGTTAAGCGCTGCTCATGGATTGGCCTTAGATAACGTAGTCCAGGTGCGTTTTTATATTCTTTTTGATGAATCTCATTCATTCCCGACCTTTAGGCCACTGTCGTTACCGCTGATGGATCTATACTGACGGTAAATGACGTAGAAAACCCCGACTTATATTTCGCCATCCGAGGTGGAGGCGGCAACTTCGGCGTCGTCACTGAATTCGTTTTGCAACTTCATCCCCAGCGTGAGACAGTTTATGCAGGTAGCATTATCTATCCCGCGTCTGCCGTCGATAAATTGGTTGCGGCTACCGAGGCTTGGTGGAAGACAGTGACAGACAAAGAAGGCATGTTGCAAATTGCGACAGTTGGGCCAGATGGCAATGTGGGCTCTTTCTTTTCGCGCTCAGACATTTTTTCTTATATACCCTCTACCACAGCCCATTTTCGTCGTCTTCCCATTTTACAATGGGACTCAGGCAGAGGGAAGAGAAAGTTTTAAACAATTGCTCGAAGCAGGTTTGTGCAAATATCGTCATTTGCCTCAATGCATTGACCCGAGAGCCAGGCCCTATCGCTGATGCGTCGAAAGTCGTACCCTACGAAGAACTCAATGGCTTGCAGGTTCTTTTCTTTGTCTTCTCCAAATTTTACTACCTCGTTGACAATCAGAACGCAGAATGCGATGGTCAGTCATGGCAGCGGTGTCTACATGAAGGGCGTTGCTCTCAAGCATCTGTATCTCCAAGCCATCATTAAAGTGCATAGAAGAGTTGCAGAGATCATGAGTGGCGGCGTCTTCAGAGTAGTCGTCATATACGAATTTTTTGGCCTCGGGAAGATCAACGCTGTATCAACAACTGCGACGGCCTTCCGACGAGAGAAGGCCAACAACGCCCTTGTGTCTTTGTTCTGGGATGCGTTTCAAGATAGGCACGGGGAAGCACGGGGCCTTGCGCATGAACTCTGTGCCCTTGTTACGGAGGGCCAGTCTGGGATGACAACCTCAGAGGGCCTCGGCTACAGCAACTACGGTAAGCAGACGAACCTACCTGCATCATTTATTTCACTCAAGATTTCCCTCAGACCCGGATGGGACGGAAACGAAGGGCACAGCTGCCGCTGTCGACAAAGCCAAACTAGTTTTTGGGGAGAACTACCCTCGACTCCAGGCCATCAAGAAGCGTTACGATCCGGATAACATCTTCAACAAGTGGTTCCCAATCGTCCCTGCCTAATACTCTCGTTCTGAAAGCTTCAAGTTCACACGTAGAGTTTGTAAGAGTATCTTGTCGATCAATGAAGAGTTGTTCCCGTCTTTGCGCGACGAGCGTCTAGAAATTGTCCAGTCTAAGCAATTCTTCGTCGAGCTCCGTGCTCGTCCCTTAGTACTTACTGGTGAATTTCAGACCGAGGGTGCGTGATCGCCCCTCTTCACCCCTCGCCGCCTGTTAAGCTCATCTCCAAAAGACGACACTAACGAAAACTGGACCTCAATCTTGAAAGCGAAGCGGATACCGGCTCAGTGATCATGAGGAGAACTGAGTTATATGGCCAGACAGGTTGGCCCGGCCGACTTGTATGGATCTCGTAGCTTACAAGAAGTCAAGGAAGAATGACATTTGTCTCTTTGTGCAAGGACGTTTCTGGCGTCTGCCCCATGGCACCGTCAATTCGAATTACGACCTGGCCCCGCATTCTATACCTTTACACCTCATTTATGGCTCCAAGGGTACCGTGGATCAATGAAAATCGCGGCAGGCTTGAAGACCGGAGGAGTGAACCCAAGTACACACATGGTAAACATGCCTGTTGGGAGCATTGGTGTTACGGCGTGGCCCCGTTGGTGCAGACAGCTTACGGGGTTTCTTTTGACGCAGCGTTTCAGATCCACGAAACAGCAACATTCCGCATGAATCGTCTGTTCTCCAAGGATAGAGGATAGCTGGCTCCGTCTACAGTCCTCGGGGAGCCCTTTTGCACGAGAATTACTTGCCTGGTGTCGCGGGTATCCTTACTCCCGACTGTGTGCTACAACATGCTGCCGCAGGCCAGTAAAGCAAGGCAGATCCAATCGCGATTTTGTGCCAGGGCGGCTGGATCATGGTGAGAAGAGAGCAAGTGTGTCCCGGAAATTGGTGTGTCCTCATGCCTCGAGAGCCGAACGAGACACGGTGCTTGAATAGACAGGCCAACATGCTCATAACATCTGCTTGCCATGGGATGTCATGCGGGAGACGCAGCGTCCAAGGCGCGGAAGACGAGTTGGCTTGCCCCTAGTTTGAAGGGTTCAGCATTCCTTTGCCAGTCGTCCCCGGATGCGAATTGAGCATTGGCCAGAGGGTGTGTTTACAGCGGCGTCAGGACATTGCTGTCTGTCTGCTGGTGTAGGTTGTTGTGAGAGTTATTGTCTCGTCGATGTTCGGAAATTGACTTATGACGTCATATGACATGTATTGGTGCATTTGGCAATGACTTGTCGATGACTTCGACCTGACCTTCACGATCAACGCTCATGGCACCCCCAAGAGAGCGCCTTCTACAATCCGCGGAAGAGTTCTGTGGCTCCTTCGCCAAGAAGAAAGACATCGACAGCATTCTGTCCTTGTTTTCTACCACCCACGAAGTCTCTGCAATCGAACACGGGCTACCCGCACTTGCCCCGTTCCTCGGGAAAGAATTCACTGGGATATCCGAAGTGCAGAAGTACTTTGAACTCATAGGATCCCTACTCTCCTATGACAGCATCGATTTCTCCGAATACGTGGTGGATCCTATCGCTCTCAAGGTAGCCGTCAAGGGAAGGGGCTGTTTCACATGGCTCGCCACTGGTCAATCTTGGAACGAGATATTTACCTACACTCTTGACTTCGACGATGAATTGAAGGTAGTTCGATATCAGATTTGGGCGGATTCGGGGGCTGCATATCTAGGCAGGGTTGGAAAGCTGGGTGAGATCAAGTTCTGAGGTGCGGCCCCTCTTTGAACCTTCCTGTTGTAATTCAAGGTTCTCAAGTTGTTATCGTTACAAGAAGGCATTCAATTTCAGACCACCGGTCTATCAACGGTCTATGACAAGTCTATGGCGGCTACTGCCGCGGCATGTGTGTTGTAATCAAGTAGTAATAAATCGATATCCTGAATTGCAACTAGAGGCATAAATGCACCAGGAGCTTTGGGGGCCGCTTTCTGGAAATTGGGCAAGGACCCGGGAAGCTCGGGACAAGACTTAGTAGGAGCTTCCCGGGTCCTATTGGGCATCGAGAGGTCCTGCAGACACGTGGATCGTCGACGCGTTGATTTATTTGGCCGTGGTTAGGAGTGATCGGAATGTCCAAAAACGCGTGCAGTCACATTACAGTCACATTACGGTCACATTCCCATTTGGTGCTGCAGGTCACGTCGGTGCTTCCACCAACAAACCCGCTCAACAGCTCGCCTGTCGAGTTCCCCCTTCCCTTCATCTCCTTTTCTCACTCTTAACATGACGCTAGAAAAGGAGTTTTCTCTCATAGCTGACTCCACTGCATCCTCGTCCCCCCGACCGGACGTGAACGCGCCGAAAGTCGTCATCAAGAGGGCTGCTAGGACCTATGGGAGACGTCGAGAGCAGCCTCTCACTGAAGATACCGACAATTCTATCGCACATTCTGAACCAACACCCTCTGCTTATGATATTATACACAATACTGCGCCGCCTGACCTGTCCGACCTGGTTCCTTCGACATCGTCACCCCACCAGACCAAGTCCGACGCCGACCAATCCGTCTCTGACACCAATGACGCGTCCAACAGTCGACTCAAGGACGCATTCGGGTGGAAGGCGAAATTGGCAGCCATGGATGAAGACGAAAATGCTCTGGATTCCCCCATCGCCCCTTCCAAACATGACCACGCGCCGAAACAATCACTCTTCGGCAATCCTTTGTTGCTCAATGGAAGCGACAATTCAAAGGCAGGCTTCGGGATGCCAACGGGCAACCATAGATCTCCGGCTGCTCCTTCTGCGCCGGACGATGTATTTAGGGGCCCTGTTTCATCAGACCAGCCTTCATCGCCGACGCAAGGCGAGACCTCGTTCCGCCTTTCATCTCCTCAAGTTTCCGAACGTATACGAAAGCGCACGCGCAAGGTTGTTCGGGACACGGATTCGGAGGAAGAACCGCCCAAGGACTCATCGTCTACCGTCGCGTCTACCTCAAGTCGGCATCTACTCGGGACACCTAAGTCGCGTTCACCATCAACCCAACCAACATCAGAAGATGATATGCCGGCAAAAATATCCGCCAAACCGCGGCTTAAGGGTAGCAGGAAATTTACCAATAAGCGCCTTAGCGTTACACCTCTAGCGTTCACGGAGGAACCGTCGAGCGAGATAAAGGCAACCGCTGGCACGAAGAACAAGAAGACGAAGGTCAAGGTCAGTGTGGTTCTCCCAATGACATGGCCGCTATATTCATTATTTCTCCAGGTGCCGACGAAGAAAGACTTAGCAGAGACAGCGAAAGAAAGAGGCCGCCTAGCAGCTCAGGCTGTTGTATCCATACCTCGAGTTGAGAGGCAGCCCAAATTTACGGTTGAAGCTTTATTTGCCAAGGTGTAAGTCGGTTCATATAAACCGCCTGTCATGTACTCATAGACCTCGCAGCAAAGCGAAAACAGAAGCGTTGCCACCCTCAGACCCTATAGAATCGTTTTCATCTCCAGTCAAAGCACGTTGTGCCAGCCCAGAACGCGCTGCAACCTCCCACCGCCCTGAAATGCCAGCCCAAGAACAGCCAGCCCAGTCAGACCGTAGTGACAGTGACTCCGATCTGCCTGATATTGGTGAAGTCCTCAAGCAGGGTCTAGTAGAGAGCAAAAGGAAGCAGCAACTGCAGGAGATGAAGAAACGTGCTCTGGAGGCCCAACTGAAGGCTGCGTCTACGCCGGCTGCAGATGACGAGCTAGAGATTGTGCGGGCAGACCCCAAGACAACGATCAAGGAGGAGGTGGACCATCGACGATCTGGAAAGGGTCGGCGCGTTTCCGAAGGCCGCAAACGTCAATTGCAACTGGCTCATATTAATCCAACCAAGATGGCCACCAAACCGAACGCTCTTTCTCCTGAAAAGATCAAGAAGGATTTCGCGACGGTCATAACACAGCACAAAACGGACGCAGGATCACAGGCCCATTTGAACCAGCTCATTGTTGTCAGAGCTAAGGAGGAGGCGGATCGCCTCAAGCGAGCTAAAGAAGAGGAGTGGAAAAGACACGGAGGTCACATTGCCACTGACCCTTCTGTTCAACCTCAAGGTCTGGCTACAGCCTTTCAGGAGATCGCTGAACGGGGTCTGCAGACCGCCAAGACAAAAAATGATGACCAAATGGACGTTGACGATGATGGAGACGAGGATGAGGACGAGGACTGGGATCCAGCATTGAGGGGGTCGGCATCGCCTGAGCCCAACGAAGATGCGCAGGGCGAAGCAGACGAGAATAATGAGAACATGACCCTTGACGAAGATATTACGATGGTCGATGATGCCGACGCTGATGAGGAGAACAGTAAGGTTTCTCAGCGCCGGCGAAATATCGTCGCTTCTGATTCAGAGGAAGAAAACGACGAGAATGCCCCCGCACAGCCTCCGAGAAGAATGGAGTACCGTCGGTCAACGTCTTCGTTTGAGCTGATGACGGAGGATGAACAAGACAAGGAGAACGACACGAGCGGCCTGCTCGACCATAGCGAGGACAAGGAGAACGCTGCAGTCCGAAGGCAGGTTTCGATCTTCGACCTACATAACATGCGGAGTGGTCCTTCTTCGCCAAGTACCACACCCCGGGATAGCAGTGCTCGTCGCAGGAGCGACTTGGGAGAGGGGTCGAGTGGAGAACGGAGGCCATTCCGGGAACTCGTGTCGGAGGAGAGCCCTACGTCGACGCAAGTGCAGCCAACGAATCTAACGCAATCCTTTGCCGCCAAGCTTCAGCAGACTTCTCCTTTGCTTAGCACCTTGACTCCGGCACCGAGCTTGAGGCCATTGGTAGGAGAGGCGAGCCTGAAGAGTATTAGCGGGTTCTCCCAGTTCTCTGATGTTGGCGACGCAGAGGGCTTTGCTCCTGCACCACTCCAGCCAGGCTTTTCAGACTTGTTTGAATTGACGACACAGATGGACAAGGGTAAGAGCCGTCTCAATGGTGGTTCCTCCGATGGGGTATGTAATCTCCTTATTTGGGGTGTCTCGCAACTTGCAGCTGACCACGATGTTCTTCCGTTCTTTAAGGCCTCTACGGGCGACAATGACTTGAAACGGAACTTCCAGCGTACAGATACGTTAGCCCTAACTCAGGATCTGCAACCTGCGTTCCAGCCTAGTGGTGGTTTACTGCGCAAGGCTGATGTGATCTTTGAGAAAGAGCAGGTATTTGTTCTCGAGGCGCACACCAAGAAGCCCGCACGCCAGAATACGGAAATCTATGTAAATGAGCATGGGTACGTCCCAATCTCTGCGCCTAGCGTTGCATAGTCTGACATTCTATCCTTAGATTCCTCACTCAGACAAGGCCACCAGATGGAAGCCCTGAGATATATCGTCGCCCTTCGCCTTCGCAAAGCTCATATGGGGGCTCTCTACGTGAACCTCCGCAGTCGTTCTCTCCTTCGCAAACGCAAGCACGCGCTCCTCTTCGAACAATCTCATTGACCAGCCCCAGTCAATTCGATTCCCCGGAACGATCCCTTCGTCGACTACGAAAGCACGACATGACGCCAACTCGCGATAGCAATGTCTCTCCTTCCGGTTCTCCATCATCCCGCGTGAAGCCGCCAAAACTCGATGCCTTCCAGATCTTGGCTCGTGCCCAGGCGAAGGCAAAGAAACAAGAAGAGGCGAAACTTAGAATCGCCAACCTAGGGGAATACCTTCAGGACGAGGCGGCGGAATCGGATGACGATGATATGTTTGGGTTTGTAAGGCCTAAGGACGACGAGGAGGAGACTGGCGAGGATCTGGACAAGACGCTGGAAATCCTCATGGATGATCGGGAGATGGACGAGGACACTATCGCCGCGGACCTCGTTCAGGATAAATACCAGTTCGTGACTTCATTCTTTCGCTCCTGTTTCAAGTTGCTAATCGCGTTCGTCTTTCTGTCGTGCTTTTTGCCTTGACCTTTTATAGAGAGCAAGCCGAGCAGGATGATAAAGAAGTCGAAAATTTCCACATGGGTGTCATCCAAGGTCGGCTACGGAATAATAAACGTAACCGTGGAGTAGGGGTAGACGACAGCGACGAGGATAGCGACACCGAGGACAACGATCGGGCTCGCAGAGCTATGAAGAAGCTAAGGACTTCTGACCGCGGTGATATCAAGGACCTTGGTGTGTTCAGTGTCCGGATTAAGTACAGATAGGAGAAGTTGGTGCTAACACGCGTTTTGATCATAGCGGCGAACGAGGCAACGCGTGCCTTTGCGGAGACCTACAACCAGAGTTTGAAGGACGAGGATGGCGAGTTCAGTTACCTGAACCAGGAATCCCAGCTCGCGGATATCTTGCTAGGCAGAGAACCCGAAAGCCAAGACGCTGATGAGGAACAGGAAGATGAAGCCGAGGACTCACGAGAGCGCTTCATCACCGCTCGTGAACGCGATCAGCTCGTCCGAGAGACGATGGACAGCGGGGTTTGTGTGATCCCCCCTTTTTACCTGTTCACTGGTCTAATTGCATTTGCCGCTCGTTAGGAGGCCTTTCAAACAATGAAACCAGAAGACGTTTCGTGGATTGATACAGAAAAGGACGACGTCCCACATATCAAGACAGTGTCTCGCAAGCAGCGACCTTCCACGACGAAAGCAAGCCACACAGACTTGATGGAGATGGATGGTACTATGGTAGGCCTCATGTGTTGTCAGAACAGAATTCCGTTGGGTTGACAAAAAATGCAGGGTCCTGCATTCCGCAAGAGCGCCATCAATATGAATGAGGGCAATAGGCAATGGTGTGCTCAGGAGAACAGATCGCGGAACGCGGGTACTTCAAGATCGGTTGGCGGCTCGGCCATTACGGGACACGCAAAGGCGAAGTCGAGAACAGGGTCAGCTGCCCATGGGGATAAAGGAGCTGTGGCTGGGGCATCTTCATCAGCATCGACAAGTAGGCCTGTGAAGACAGCGGCAAGTATGATTTCGGTTATTGCGGACAAGCGTAGCCACTTTGCGTAGATTATTTATGTTCATCTTCCATATGACTGTAATATAGTACATGTAGTTGAATAACTTTCTGAAGCAGGCAATTCATGAATCATGATCCCCACTGTCTATGGCAATTAGACCCGAAGTCGTGAAGATGAGGCGAAGCAAATGGGGAGGCGACGGCGACAAAACAAGTAACGGGATTGATAGTACAGAGTTCGAAATATGGGTATAGTAAGTAATAAAACAACGGTCGTGAAACAGCGGAGCGGGCGGTGAGCGGGGATCAGTGATGTTGCTTTCCGCCAAACGGTCTGCCGAAGCGCATCCAAGGGGCCTTCGGGCGGGATGTGGGAATTGGGAGCGCTCGGGGGGCTTGTCGTGAATGGGATGAACTCCGTCGTTTCCTGTTACTTGTTTGAATCTGGGAGATGCATGTCAGCAGCCGAGGTAAGTGGGCGTTGGGCGGTGCCGACGCACTTTGTGCCGCAGCAGAATAAGCTTCGCCATGTTGGCGGGAGGGCCTGATTCGCGGAACGGATTGCCTGGGGAGGGGAATGTGAGACAGGCGGAGAGAGGAGAACAAGGGGGCGCATACGAGCAGCGACGAGGGCGAGACCCGACTCGTGAGCGTCCAAGGACTCGTCTACGGACATGATTGAGAGCCAGAGGGCGGGCATAAATATGTAGACGAAGAGGAGGGCGGCGCAGGAGGTGAGCGTCATGAGGGCCAACATGGTGGGCGACGCTGCCCTTGCTGCAGCCCTCGCGCGGTGGTGGTGGGAACAAGATGCGCTCGTTCGATTTCAATCCTTGGGTTTCTCACATAACACTGCTCACGTAAACTCGATCGCCGGCCGGGCGCTGCCGGGTGTCTCTTGTCCCGATCCGTCATGCGCCTTCTGG
>JANKHO010001229.1:0-10809 GCA_027627235.1 Agrocybe chaxingu | reverse complement strand
CGGTTGCGACCCAAGAGCAATGAATGCCTCCATGACTTTCCGACAGGCAGAAGGTAGACCGTCGAATGAGAGGAGGGTCGCTGGGAAGGGTGGACGCTCACATGTTTCCGTTGCAAGGGCTAGCTTGCGACAGGTCGCAGTGAACGCTGCGGTGAGCGGTAAAGAGACCCGGACGACGTCGAATGTGAGGACGGAGATTGCGACATTCAACCATGGGATACCGGCGGTGGTAATGAGAGCGGTCACGAATGCTTCGGTAAGACCTGTTCCAGGCTCGGAGAGGACACGAAGAGAAATGTAGAAGAAGGCGAGTGGAAGCGCCTGGGCAAGGTGAACGCCGCGAATTATTGAGGTATCCGAAAGACAAACTGAGTGGGAAGTGAGAGGAAAAGAATATCACAAGGTGATTGCAGTGTTGGCGTTGAATTGAGACCAGAAAACGGTTCTGTCTTGCAAGATGACAAGGTCTACGCACATTCTCCTGTCCCTCATATTCAGCTGATGAAGTTGGGTCGTCAGTAGTCCTTCACAAAGTTGCCTAGATTTGTTATGGGATTAAATTTACGTTTGCGAGTCATGAGCAGAGGAAAATGTGTTGCAATATGTGCTACGCAATGCGACCTGACGCGACCTGACGCGTAGTCGCGTCCTTAATTAGGGCACTCTCGTACGAAATCCCCCCGGGCATCAAAGTGCCATTTTGTCACGCGTTGCTTACATAAACAGTACCAAAACGTATGAATCATATCTTAAGAGGTCTCCTTCCTGACTCTTCATTACTTCAGTACTTAAGCCCGGAGAGTTTTCATCACGCGACGCGTCAATCACTGGGTACTTTAACTTACGGCTACTTACGCTTACGGTGGCACTGAGGTCTCTTTGAACCATGTCGCCAGGCTTGGTATGCAACCTATGTAAAGGAGCATGCCAAAGAATGTCAAAGACAAAGGAATAAAGAAGACTCAAGAAAGGGATTTGTGATAGACATGCTTATAAGAAGCAATACGATGTGTACGTGGCTGCACCTCGTTTTCGCTTCGCATCGTAGCACTCCACGCCAATTAGGATGAATGTATGTTATCTTCGTGTCCAAACCACGACTAGCTAATTCACCCTGCTACACAGGCAATTCATCGTCTAACGCGCCTGACTTACTATGATCCTGTTCCCAAGAGACAGCGACAAGGAGTATTGGCGCCGGAAAATGCTAGGGCCCTGTTCTCCCCCTCAAGCGGCGTTGGACCGGCCTCAGCGTCTCACATCGCATCGCACATGCAGCTCTCAAACTCGAATGCACCGCCGTCTTTACATTCAAGCTCAATCCAATCGCAACCGGCAACAGTCGCCTCCCAGTTACCAGTGGAACATGCCCGGCCCTCCGTCTCTACCACACCTATGGAGCCTACTGTGCCCAACTCACAGCGACGAAGAGTCTCTTTTTCCCTCCCCGTCTCCTCATCTAGGAGTAACAACAGTGTCTCTCGTCAGAATGGACGCCGCAACCCGACGAGACCTCTCATGCTAGAAGGGATGGATTTGCCACTCAACGTGAAGGCCAGTCCGCTGTTAATTCCTTCGAAATCCCAAGCGAAAGCTCCTGATGATGACTATGCACAGGTCTTAGCGCGGCAAGATCATAAGTGCCGAAATCGACAGGAGTTTGTGGCCTGGTTCGAGGCGACAGGCTATGGAAGGCTTGTGGAGCCGCCTGCATGCGCCAAAAACTTTCCCGAGTTAGAACATGGCGATCTTTTCATGAATTGGATCGACGATGAGTGTGTGGAGTGTCAGGTTTGGGTTTTTACAGCGAAGCCGACGTCGAGGAAGGCGTCCTGGCATGTGGTGACATGGGGGTGGAAGAAACCAGGTTTCCAACGGCGCTTGGTCATTACCCACACAGGAAAGCCTTCTTTCGTGGCGGAATCCACATGGAGGAAGAAGTACAAGCTACCGGCAGCTCGTATTGTCACTCATTAGCACCCCGAACGCCATGCGGGTCCGGCCATTATTTGTCGCATATTCTCGACTGGGATGTCTTATTGAGATCAAGAAATTTGTTCCGTCTATATCTGTCCTTTCCAAGTCTATCATTAGCATGCAGGACCGTGAGCAACTGTCGCTTGCACAGGGCACTGATCTCCCAAAAAAAAACAATGTTCAGTGACCGGACGGAGAATACGCACTTAATAGTTGCGCATACGTGAGGCGTTATATTGAGCTCCCAGATATTACCCAGTAGCAAATTATAAATCCATCTATGATATATATCCATCATCAGTACTATCCTCAGTCCTGGTCTAGTAGTGCGCAGAAGTTGCCTTCGAGCCAGCACAATGTGATCGATATCGATACAGTTGGACATCACGACCGCACACTGGCCAGACGGTACAGACCAGAACCTCGAAAGACGCAATTGAGCGGTTCGGAGTGCACTCCGGCTCGGATTTTGGCGGGTAATTTTCAGTCCCTTATCGAGGATGGCTGGAAGGCTCCATCCAGTGTAAACAGGGCTCGAAGGTTTCCCCAAGGATGACCGAGAAACATGGTTATACCGACCCGGTAAGGCTTTCAAAGTAAGGCCTTCAATAACGTTAACATTCTTGTCCAGCTTTTCTGCTCGTCTCCTCCCGATGGTGCTCGTCAAAGAATCCCCACGTATTCGTGTCCGCCAACCCTTCTCGTAGGAATGCTTTGTCTGTTTGCCTAATCTTTGCTTTTCATTCTTTAGCAACCCCGTTCACGGAGAGACAAAATTATGTAGCATGGCCCTCAATGTTCCCAATGAAAACCGGTTCTGCATTGAGCTGGATGGGGCCGAGTGGTACCGAGAGAGACCGAAGAGCCAAATTTCAGACTCGTTCGGACGCATTCCGCTGTTGGGTGCAGCGTAGCCGCAAGGCTGGCTGGAGTAGTCTCGGGCCCCCGGTGTTCAGAAATGGACCGTACCGGGTTAAACCTCACCTCAACCCCCCTTTCAGATACAATCCGAGCCTAGCTGAGTCTTTTTTCTACCTCATTCAGCTCTTTGCGGATGGTTCTGAGGACGGGCGAGAGGATCTGAGCCAGTCCGTTCGTGTCTGTACCTGGCTGAACTGCATGAATTTTTTTTCCCTTCTATTTCCGAGCCTATCCGTACACGACTGAACGTCTCTAAACTATAATCCATTCCGCCTCCGTCACCACCACTACCGACTCTCCTGCCGCATCCTAATACCTATCATACTCTCCTACCATCACCACCACTCAAAGATGGCAATCCACCACCCTACGGTCACTACGACCATCGTCAGCGTAGTCCAGCAACGAAAAGGATGGAATTACTTCTCTCATACGAGATCCCCACCGCTGTCTCTCCCATGCTTCAGTTTGAGAGCCTCCACGTCGAGGCGGACACTGAGTTGCCGAAATCAAGGCATTAGAAACGGCCACGAGCCCCAAACGAAACCACTCACCGTCCGCACGACCAACGATCAGCTGTTCAACATGCCATCGAGCACCAAAAGGGCCGCCAGCACGATTTGACAACCAGACGACGGGCTGAGACGGGGAAATTGTTCGAGGGTGACTGTTCGAGGGTGAATATGCCCACCCTCGTCGCGTCCTGTCCCCTCGTCTTCCCCTGTACCATGTAGGACCCTAGTATGTTTTATGTTCTTGCGAAGGCGGATGCATGGTAGGCGGGGTACTGCACATGCCGGGATGTTGGGGCATGCACGCACACCCCCACCAAGAGCGATTGTCGAGACGAAGAGACGAAGATGATAGGGCAGTGCGAACGACGACGAAGATACCTGCTTCGTCATGGGGGACTCGGGAGGAGTCGGTATGGTGGTAAGAAGAAAAGAAACGATCAGGGCAAACGATGGGGAGGGAAGAGCCTCAGCTTGCGTCAGCTTGCGTCAGCTTGCGTCGGACTGCGTCGGAGTTGTGTGGGACGGTGGTCACATGGACTTGAAGGCGACCGATCGGGCCTTGCCGGGCCTGTTATTAACTAACGCCGGGTTTACGAGCTCGGACCCCGAACATGTCAAATTTATTTTCATAAGCTAGGTTCCCTATAGACATCACACTTATTCTCCGATGTGAGGTTGCGAGATCGATATAATTGCACACTCTAAATGGAGAAGCGTACGTTAGGAACGCCGAGACATTTTGCTAGGATCCTCACCGATTACAACACATGAATTGGGTGGCACTTTGTCAGTGCCAACTTTTCCATACGCGAACTGTGGAGGGATGAATATGCGGCGCTTTCCACCAAGGCGCATGCCCACGACACCCTGCGAAAGGCCTGAAGATAGACGCTCGTAAAGCGCACTTTAGATTGCTCGAAGAACGAGACACCTGCCTTTGATGACGGTGTTTTCTCCGACAATGAAGGACAACTTCAGGTAGTCAGTTCCTGCTTCATACCAGGAGGACTATTACATCAAGCCTCACCGGATTGCCACCCTTCATGCTATCCTCGTCGTATATATACCCCGTCTGGCCACCGAATCTGGCTTGCAACCGCACTGACACCCGGTCCTTGAGCGAGACGGGTGAGCCCAAACCAGTTTTGATGACCTGGGTCCACGTGTAAGGGAGGCAATGGAGAGAGCCAGCTGTAGAGTGTATGGTGCATGTCGAAGGAGACGCTACGTTTTCTAGCTGTGTTTCTTCCAGTACGGGAAGCTGAAAGTCGAATTCACCTGTGTTTTTAGATACTGTGGACTGTGTAACTGCGGTCCCAGCATTGACAATCGATCGCTGGTTCTCACTAAGATCTTCGACTAAGCTCATTGGAGCGATATCCTCGGGTTTGGTGGGCGCCACCCCCCAAGTGGGTTTTAACGCTTGGACGGAGACTGCAGCTCGTGCCTTCATGGCGGAGGCTTCGAGCACCACCAGCCGCGCTGGCATGGTGCCAACTACACTGGATCCAAGACTTACTCGATCTGGAGGAAGGTCAACTGCAGCAGGATGAAGCAGTTTCTCCTCAGGCTCGACGTATTTGCCGATGAGGTGGATTTCACTTGAGTGCCCATCAGCAAATCGAGAAGTCTTAGGGGGAAACGAACCAACCTACTTTTTGCCCAACACCTTGAGAGTATATTCCGTTTGAGGATCGAGACACACGTTAAAGGTTGTTTGTTCTATCTGAGAGCAGATGAGATTCAACGACGAAGAGGGGGCCACAGCTCACCTTTCCAACAGCGAAAGCGCATAAAACGACGGATCGTACCTCCTCTGGGGAGATATTGTAGCTGATGGATAGGGAAGTTCGCCCTTTGCTATCCGAGATACGGTGGCCAAGAGAGGCTTGCCCCAGAATAATGGTGCGAGCCGGCACGAAGACCAACGCTCGACCCTGTTGAAGAACATGGCACCTGGGGAAACCGTGATGGAACGTCAGTCGCACCGTACAGCTGCGAACGAGCGGCCATATTACGCATACGTACCATAGTTGTGGCATTGTATGGAAATAAGAGGAACCCGAAGAGGAACCCAACGATCGAAATATATACTTAGCACGTTCGGTGGCCAACACAAAGGTGTTTTAGGGTGTTTTATTTGCTGCTGTATGAGAAACGACAACTTGAAAAGCTTTGGACTCAATCTTTCAAGCCGACGTTATTGAGGCTCGAGGGTTCTGCGTACCATCTGCCAGAGTATTGTGGTGCTATTAGTATTACTAAGAAGTAGGAGTCCAGGACTCGCTCTCAGTGCGTGCACCCTCATCATGTGACGCGGGTGTCATCAGGCGGGCCGGGATTGCTGAGGCGTCCCGGACCATCACTGCGACATTCTGTTAGACTGGCTAAGCCTGTTATGCCGCGAGGAGTTAACCGAAGGTTGGCGATGAGCGACGTGTCCTTGTTCTACTAACAACTTGAAGGCTTCGGTAGTAGTTCAACGACGCTTAGTTAAATATAATATCGAAGAGACCGTGACAATTACCAGACAATTATCTAGTAGGATGAGGTCACGACTCTGAAACTGCAAAGTTTTGACAAAAGAACTCGTAATTGCGGGCTGCTGCGCATGCAGGCTGCTGCCTTTCAAGCAATCACGTGCACCCCTCGCGTTCCGTCAGGGGCCTCACCTAATTATAAGTAAGGAGAGCCCTCACCGTGACAGCCCTACATTCTCTCAAGTTAGGCCGTGAATGGGCATTTACT
The DNA here is from genome assembly GCA_027627235.1 of Agrocybe chaxingu. Lineage (NCBI taxonomy): Eukaryota > Fungi > Basidiomycota > Agaricomycetes > Agaricales > Agrocybaceae > Agrocybe > Agrocybe chaxingu. The sequence continues at coordinate 4,648 of JANKHO010001229.1, read as the reverse complement.
TAAGTTTTTATTCGCGCTTCCTCGTGGTTCAACATTTGCCGACGCGTCGTTTGCATATTACCGCGGTGCCGGCCTGACTCCTGAGGTCCAGTCACCGTGCGAGTAAGAACTGAGATCGCCCTCATTGATAGCTTCATGGCTGATGGCAATATTGAAAGACACTCGCCAATATATGTCTTCACGCAATCTCCGCATCGATAGCATTAAATGTGAATCAAGGAGTCCGGGGAGGCGAAGGAACTGAAGATCTTGAATGACTCTAAACCAACCCCATTTGTCTGTATCGCACAGCCTCCTTATTCAACTTGGACTTACCATTCACCTGATGAGGCGATCTTTACACCATGCTATTCCGAATGCATACTAGTAGGACTCCCGGGCTGCTTGTGCCAACCTCGATCGACGGCTCGGAGACAAGAAAATTGTCACATTTCTGAGGATATTGCCTGTGGTATATACATGAAGGGAGCTTGATTTCTCTAAGACGTTGGGTTTGATATAAAGACTTATTTTGATTTGTTCAGAGAGCGTTGTCGGCCAGAGGCCACCCAGGACTCTTCACTTCAAACACGTCGCACGACTTTCGAGAAATCGACTGCCTCTACCCGCGACCATCAAACAAGTCATTGATAGAGCGGACCCTCTACAGTGATTGTATTTATTCGTCGTGCTCAGGGATGATGCAATCCTTAGGTGAATCTTGACGTGGAAGTTGCTTGGCTAAGGGGTATGTCTTTTGCACAGTATATGACCCGTTGAGGGGTATCTAAGTACGCTTCAACTCTGGAAGGGGCGGCCGTGCACACGGATTCGATACAAACAAGTAGTATCTCCGCCCCAATTACCGAGAATCTCCACGACCACGCCGTCAAAACTAATAGAATCCAGTCCCGAGAAAATCGAAAATGTCTGGATGAAGTTGGAGTCGTATATGTCGTATTTGACGGTGGCGATGGGCACGAAGGTGGAACGGCGGTCCTCAATGAACGGCCTGTCCCGAATCTTGCCCATGAAATATATGTTGGTGGGGGTCTTGGCTAATTTGTGGGTTCCTGTAGTTGACCGTCTATCTAATATTCCCCATATCAATGCTTCCTTAGGCGCGTTGGAGATATCAAAGGACAACTCCTTGGCAATGTGGTCGATGGAAATGTGGGAAATAGTGGCCGCTCTTCTGAATTCGATGCCGAACTGACCAGAGGAGCCGTGAATAAGCCAGCACTGCCCAGGATGAAGCGTAGTTGCCCCCTCAAGGACAGAGAAGGGGGTTACGTATTTCCCTGCGTTGTGGGGAACGGAGGGCGTAGTGAGAGAAAGGAGGACATGACCACCATTATACCGCGACGCTAGATCAGCAAATCCTAGTCCATCGCGGGTGAAATTGTGCAGGGCCTGTTCCAAATTTCCAACTTGGATATTGAGCTCGGAACCATGTGCGGAAGCATAGAACGCGGCGGCAACGCTTAGGAAAGCGAGCAAGCAAGAGAAGAGGACGCCCGAAGTCGAGGCAGACAGGGAAAATCCGAACTGACGTTCCGTTGTCTCACACCGTACAGGTTGTTTGCTCTCTGCTTCATCCATCCGCCAACGGGGACGTTTAAGAGGGGGACCTAGAAGATCATAGGAGTTAGGACGGAAACGCGGTAGCTCGCGGTAGTTGGCTCAGATGACGGTCGTACGTTTGCTGCTGGGCCATCCCTACATGTCGTCAAATTCCGCCTGCATGTATGGAGTAGGCTCAAGGGGCGCACCTGCGATGTCATCGTGCTGATGGGATAGGCAAGTGTAATACGTTGTACGAGGGAAGTATGGGATTATTTAGATGGTGCCGGGAGTAAGAAGGGGGAATGTAAAACCACGACGAAGGGAGTCGAGACCGGCTACATTTACAGAGACCTGGAGGGTGGCAGTCGGGAAGCAAGCTTTAACAAATATGCACAGCCCCATGGCCAGACAAACCCTGATTCAAAAAAGTCGCGGAGGTGATGGCAAGAGGATATAGGTACGTACCGTCTAAGTGGCAGTAAAGGGCCCTTGTGTACGAGGTGATTCAGCCTCTACAATCACCTTTCGCGCCCAATGACGCGTATCTGGAACGTGCCCTAAACGTGTTCAGGCGAGGTCGGTCCATGCGTGCTTTCCCTTTGAGGACGAGCGTTCTTTCTTTGACTCGGAGCGGCTCGGGGACTTGACAACAACCTTTGATCTAGGTACTAGTATATAAAGTCGCACCGGGAAGACGAAGGAACGCATAGCACGTACTCTTCGAGCGCCGTCCTCTTCCAAGATCCACCTTCGTTCTTCAATAAATCGTCTCTCTATAGCCCCAGTCGCGATGAGAATTGTGCCACCCGGAGGAAGCCATCAGACATGGGCAGGAAGGCCCCAGGTTCGTACCTTGATTGATCCATCAGCTTCCCATAATCTAAGTCATGAACAGCCTGCGGCTCCGACTGAGGCTCCTGTTTCAATCAGCATAAGCTTCCCTATGGAAGAGGTAAGCATCCCGGAGGTATACCAGCGCTTAATTTCTCACGAGCATGCCATCAGGAACGCCCCAAGTCCGAGGTACCTCCTGGTAGCTCCGGTCCCAAACCTGACGCTGGTGCTGCAGGACCGACCAGGGCCAGAAACTGGATAATATTTATCGTCGGGATGGCCTTCGTCGTTATTTTTGCCGCCTTCTTCTCTTTAAGAGGAACTGGACTCGTGGTACGTACCTGCTCAGGACCGTCGTGTCTTCTATCGCCTGCCGCTGCGCCTTGGTTGTGCTCATACATGCATTCGCAGAGACTCGTCTCGGCGCTGACTTACGGAGAGCCTCTGGACGGTCCCCGAGGAGACGTCAGCGGCCTTGACGAGTTCATGACAAGGGAGGTTTTGAGGGGCTTGATATGCGACTAGTTCCAACTTGAACCATACATTTTCTTTCCTTCGCTTCCCATATCGATACTAGCAATCAGCTCCGCCCTATAGCTATGACTTCAGACGCCATGTAATTCACCGCAGCTTAAGACTCTCTTCCATGCACGTGCACTCCCACTGGGCGGCTTGCAGGCGCTACGGTGCTTCAAGCGTATCCTTCAGGATACTAGTAATATTTAATCCTACCCAACGAAAGCGTCAGATTCTGGCTCAAGGGCGGATGAGTATTAGGCTATCGTTACAGAGATCTAAGTCTCATCCAGCCTCAAGGACACAAAACTTGTCATTTCCCCCATCTCCTTGACCAGAGACAGCCCAGAATTAAAGCACTAAGGATGTGGCTGCAAGCACGAATGACATGTGTGGTGTGGTAAAATGGGCAGTGATATCTCACTCTTGCTCTAGGGTAATGTGTTCGTATCCTTTGCATGGGACCTTCCATCCATCTTCTGGGCCTTTTCAACGCAGCACACATGCCAACGATGCCATAAACTTAGGCAACAAACAAACCTGAATTCGACAATGCACAGGTAAAAGCTTCCTTACGTCCGTAATTCTGACAAAGTGCTGAGCAGGGAAAGAGCCTTCTTCCATCTATACGGCCTCTCACGACATATCTCTGCATAGTACTTCTTGTCATTCGCCTTGATGTCCCTCTCGAGACGAAAGCCATGATCGACGAAACGAATCAGTCCCCCAGGACAATACTGGGTAAACGAAAGGCGAATTTCGCCATCACGAACTGGGGTGTTTGAGTGCGTAATGACTGCAGACGGAATGAAGATGATTGCCCCAGGGGGGAGCTCAATGATCAGCTTTGGCTCCCAGAGAATAACGTGGCCACCTTTGGTGGAATCAAAGTAGCCGAGAGCTTGGATGGCACACAGTCCATATGGGCAATTGAGTACGTCCCTATGTTTGGACGTGCATACCCTTGGCCCAAAATTGAAGGCACAGGTGGGAAACACGCTTTTGGGGAATATACGACGGAGGAGGGGCATTTTTTCGAACAGCTTGTCCAGCGTTGTCTTGTATTGTGAGTATATCCTAGGGGCAACCAGGCGGAACGACGCTACGGGGAACAAGTTAGCAGGCAGCCTGAGCATTATGACGTAAAGCATGTACCGCTGGCAAAGGCGGCCACCCGCTGAACGTTCTCGTCGGCCAGCAGGCGTTCAACCATCCCTGAATGCTGTCCATTATTTAAGTTGAATGGCTCCTCCGAGGATTGGGAGTGTGTCGTCCCGACGTTCGTTGCAGGGAAATGGCCTCGTCGATGATGCTGTTCCTTGTGGGCAAAATTGGCCTGAGCGCCTTCCTTCAGCATGAGTTGCGTCACGGCCTCGACAGCCTCTCGCCATGAATCGCCTTTGGGTTGGCCGACGACGGCACCGAACACCTTCTTCTCATCGCCTGCAACTAAGAGACGTACGCCGCTGACAGAACGTCAGGCGACAGCACCAATACACAACGAAAGTCACATACTTGTTCTCCCAAGGGACGTATCGAAAGCCGTCGGTAATCAATTCCTCTGCAGTGTGAGTCATATCGGCCTCAGCCAGCTCCTCCCGTGTCTGGCGCTTGGCGGTGTATGCAGGCTGCGTGGATGGCAGACTCGAGAGGTCGATGGAAGTCTTAATCGGCTCCGCTATCTTCATATGGGCGCTAATTACCTCAGGCCGCGTTTGGTGGCCGTTCGCCATATACTTGGCTTCACGCACGC
>JANKHO010001228.1:0-10816 GCA_027627235.1 Agrocybe chaxingu | reverse complement strand
GCCGCCCAACGTGCCCTCACGCTGCCACCGTCCCCCGCTCTCAGCGCTACAACCCCATTCCAGTGCCAGCCAACAGGCCCGCCGCGCGTGCCGCACTGAAGCGCAGAGCAACTAGGAGCAACCACGAGGACTCGGACGACGATGACGATGAGGAATTCAAGCCTGGATCGATCTCTGGAACCAACGACAGCTCTCCTCGTGACTCGTAAGCGCCCGCATCTCATCGACACCGTTATCAGTTCGCTAATCATTGCCATCTATCCTAGGCGCCGCGAAACCGTCCGCAAGCAGCGCATCGAGTCCGAGCAGCGAAGACGCGACGAGCTCAGGGAAGGGTATGCCCGCCTCAAGGAAACCCTCCCTGCGTCGAATCAGAAGGCCAGCAAAGTTTCTCTCCTCGACAGGGGTATGTCTCTTTTTCATCTCATACATTGCCTGCTCATCCTGATGGTGTTCTCAATCTAGCCACCAGCCATATCAAGTACCTCGAGGCTGTCAAGGACCAACTCGAGATCCGACTTAAGGGTGCTGACCACGAAGTGCACCGTCTCCGCAATGTGAACGAGGCGCTCATGCTCAATCGCGCCGGGGCTGCCAACATGGCCCCCTCGTTCTCCAACTGATTGCCCTCTGCAATCGGTGGACCCGTCTGACCCCTAACTCATACCGTCAAAACTCGTGGTAACTTGGTCAGACGGTGGCGGACACGAGCGCCCTCCTGCTAGGACAGGTATCATCATCATCAACTGCATCTGATTTATGACACGGACTATTACGCATACTATCTATCCCATCATCACGCATCGCATCCATTTATCTGCATCGTCCCTTCTCTTACGTCGGCCTAACGTCGACACGATCCCATGCTTTCCGGCTTGTGTCTCGACGACACAACGCTTCCCATGGCCGCCACCACGCTCCTCTACCTGCTGTACCACCTCTCTTGCAGCCGCGCTGCACGCTTCAGTCGCGCAGATCTGGCGATCTGCTACCGGCGAAGTGGAGGTCGAATCCGACGAAACCCGCCAACGAGGACGGGCATCCTGGATATCTGGTCGACGCATTGCCGTTGGGCGCGACACGCACACAAGACCCGGGCCAGCGCTCGAGGTGTTAACCTCCCACCGCTCTTAATGAGCGTGTTGCGGAGTGCGCACTTCGCCTAGCCTGAGGCGCCTTCTTGTACACCTCCATCTTTTTCAGACCCCGTCGCCTGCCCACCAATGCGTCCCGATCCACTGCAACCCCGTCAACAAACTGCTTGAGGCGATCGACCACTTAGTTGTGGTTCCGTGCCTCGCTGACCTTGTGCCAATACACCGGCATCGTTTCAACACCCTTTCGTTGTTTTCTTCCTCGAGAAGCAGCAGGACACCATTCACGACATGGGAACTCAATCCGCGCCACGTTCCAAAGCATACCTTCGTGCTCAACCTCCCGCCGACGTCCTTTTGCTACCCATTTTTGCATTGTTTATTGACCAACGTTTTCTGTATCACCTCCATCCCTCTCAACTCTTCCTTACCTCCGCGAACCCCTCCGTCGTCGTCGTGGGTGTCTGATCAACGCCTGTGGCTTCGGCGCTCTTCTATCCGCCATTCATCATCCATCTATCATCCATCTATCATCCGTCTGTGTCCTCTTTCCTCTCCTCTCTGCTATTCGCCCCCGACATCCTCTCTATCTCTTGCCGCCATATTTTCCTACTTATGTCCACTGTTTCCACCACATTCTCTGTACTCTTCTGTGCACTATTCATCCGTCCATCTGTGTATCACCCATTAATATATGTGTCCTCTTTCCTCTCGTCAGGTTAGTTCAGGTTTGACAATATCGATGCATCTGTAAGTAGCGGTTATCTTGCGATGGACATCTACCGACGTGCGCTTCAACTTGAAGTTCCATCACCGTGATACGGCTGACTCAGAGTTGAAAGATAAGCCATACCTCTTGCTTGATTCTCATTTCTTGTTCAAGGGCAGATCACGGATGTATTGTACAGAATAATATATAATAGTATGTTCTGATTACTTATTCTAATTCATATGAATGGCCGTGACTTCTGGCGTGTCTACAGATATCGGACTTAGGCGATTTCTTTGTTGATTTGTTGGCGATTGTTTGTTCTCAGCCTCAATCACCTCCAGCATTGTCCTCCGTCGGCCCAACCACCCGTTCGCCCACTACGGATGTCCCAGCACCATTGCCTCGAACTTCCAAGCATGGGATGCACCACGTATGGCACCTCTGGCTGACTTGTTCACCAGAGTCTTTGCTGACTTGCTCACGAAGAGTACGAGATCTGACTTGTTTGGTCTCATTTGTGCCTTACAAATGTGCTATCTACCGACTCGCAAGATCGCCATACAAAATTCCAACCCACTCTCAAGCTGCCTCTCCCAAATGCGGCACCTGTGAGATTTTCTTCTCAAGTCATCTTTCATTACCATTCAGTTCACCAACAGGCTCTACACACTCCTTCAGCATTGCTTCGACTGATCTCGATTGATATAACCGTCAGGTGAGTGATCCTTTCCATTCACTCTTGTTGATCATGCTGTAGTTTCATGTGGCTCTTCGAGAGGTGGGGTTTTTGTGCCAGGTGCGTCTCATGCTTATCTCTCTTCATCTATTTGCATGCTTAAGAGTTTGGCAGAAGTGTGGCTCAGGCGACAAGACCATCAATTACTTACCAGTTTCTGTAATGAACGGTGAGGGCACAACCCATTCTCTGTCGCGAAACACTCAGGGTATGGTACGTGCGCCAAGTTGACGGAATTGTATTTACCCTTCTCATCATCTCCTTACAGATTGTCAGCCCTACCAATGGGTGAATTGCTCAGGCATACGTCTGGTTCCAGGTGAGTCTGACTGCAGCGATTTCACGAGTTGAGCTTCACCTTATGCCATGATTATGCAGCGGCTGCCGATCGCAGCAGCCTCGACTGCGGTACCTGACATGGGTAACATGCAAATTTGGGGTTCGTCGGGCTTCCCATAGCAAGGAGCAATAAACTAAGACATCAACAGGGCCACACCCCCTCGGTAGCGAGGCGTGTCATTATGACACACCTCGTACTGGGCCTGCATCGTGAAGAGAGGAGATTCTTTCGATGCCCGGTGAGTTGTCCATAGTTGTCCATAGTTGTCCATAATGTTTCTACTTGAGAGCTCTTCTGATTTCTTGACTAGATGCTCGAAGGCTGCATTTTGATGAAAAGGATGCTGTTGTCGTGTCTCCCCTTATGGAAATGGGGCGCTGCCGCCCATGACCTTGATCACAGCAATATAGGTTGCTATCAAAGTGTGGACCCCTCTCCGATGGTACAGTCATGTCGGCGGGCTCGTCTTTCCTGGCTTACAGCTAACCTGGAACAAATAACAGCAATCCTACGCACTATAAGAGCAGACGAACAGCAGGTTCTGAGTTCAACATGAACATGTCTGCTAAACGCAAAGCAAGCACTCTCGACCAGCATAGGCTGGCGGTGAGCCTCTTTGTTCGATAAGGTCTGACCTCATCATTTAGAACATCGACCAGGATAACGTGGTAGGCGATCAGCCTGAACGTCGAGCAACTCGAAGCACTACGGCGTAAGTCTTACTCATCTTGCCGATTTTCGTGCATGCACAGGTGAAGGCTGGAGGCTGACTTGCTCGCTTCCTACGGCGTTGCTGACTTGTTCGCGACGTTGTACCAATGCCCACTGAGCTGACTTGATTCGCTCTTGGGTGGTGTCTTCACCACGTTGGTGTGCACGATTCGTTACGTGGTACTGACTGATTTCTGCAGCACAGCTGCGGCGGCAGGTCCCAATGTCAACAATCCCAATGCCCAGGTGGCAGCAAGGTACGCCGAGGGTGAATGGTCTGCATGCTTCAATGCTGACACTTGGTGCAGGACGAATGGGCAAGCATGCAAGGAGAACAAGGGAAAAGGTACTACGATTGGGCCCAAGAGGTGCGTTACATATAGACTAACTTGGATTTACATGACGGTGGCTGATACATGTTTTGCAGAACTCGTGGACGTCCCCCCAAGTCTCGTCCAAAGCCTCGTCCGATCTCGCCTAACCGCCAGCACTCCCCAGATAGCAACGACGGATTCAACATCCGCAAGAATCGGAAACGTGCGAAGCTCCGTGATGCAGAACGTGAGGCTGCAAGGGCGGCAGCGCAAGCCCGATGTGACGACTCGGATAGCAAGGGCGACTCGGATAGCAAGGGAGATGAAGCTGACATCAGTAGTGCGGTTGATGAGGGTGACAACAGCAATGAGGATAGTGTCCAACCAATGGATCTAGACACCGTGGCCATAGGTTGTGAAAACGGGGCCAAGGACAATGGCGATGGTGATGGAGGCAAGGAGGCGAGCAATGGTGATGACAGTGGAGGAGAGGGCAATGACAAGGAGGGCGATGGGGCTCAAGACAAGGAGGAGCAAAGCGATGATGAAGATGACCGCAAAGAGGCCTTAGAGGAGGCTGTGAGGGGTTGGAAACGGGACAGGCTCTACGAATTGATGAATCACTGCGGCGTCAATTTCACGGACTCTGATGTTCAGCAGGAGGTTGAAGCAATGCTTGATGATGAGCCTGCTCATAGGCATATTGTCGATGGGAAGGTCAGAATCTAGAGTTGTAATTTATTAAATCCAGTGCTTATTGCCCTCATTCAGCGTCCCAAACCAGCTCAATCAGTTTCTAAACAAAAGGATCCTGCCTCGATGAAAGGGCCAGCAAAGGTATATAATTGCCTCAACTACAGCACATGGTGGCTAATCAGATTTTCAAAGATTAATTCGTTGTTGAAGGCAGTTTCGAACGCAGAGGAAATTTCTGGAAAAGCAATCGAGACAGCGACGGTGAGTTGATGCCTTTGCGGACAGAAGCAGTCAGATGTTTATATTTATCATTTACGTTCCTCCTTCCAACAATGTCGATGCTCAGCGCGAGGCTGGAGGTAATGCTGGCGAAGCTTTAAAAAAATCAACGGCGAAACACGTTCAAGAGGTTAGTCATTGACATTTGAATCGGATGAGTGGTAGAGAACTCACCTCTCTTTTGCAGTCCTCCAGAGTGGCTACCGAGTATCAAGAAAAGGACTACCTGCAAATGCATGCCGATTTCCAGGCAGCGCTTCTCATGGACTTCGAGAAAGTGTCTGACCCGGAGGAAGAAAACCCTTTTGCTCCTCGTCAGGATGACTTCATCGGTCAGGATGAGGTGTTCGCGGGCAAACAATCGTCAGGCTACCCCATCACGAAGGCCAATGAGTGGGACTACAACTTTCATAGCAGCCGCTATTTTGCAGGCCCTCTCAATGAGGGTACGTTGATCGCCTTAGTCGTCACTGCCACAATACCAAAAAGGAGTGGGAAAGAATTCTGCCAGGTTTTAGAGTGCCTTGGTGGAATGCCGACCAGGAACGTGATGCCACTCGGATAGAGAAGGAATTAGCTGTGGAGATCATCGAGAGCAAGCCGAGCGGTAACGACTACTCAGAGACAGCCAGGAAGAGGAACAGGAGACGGGGCCAGGACACCGAGTCAGACTCAGACAGCTCTGACAACGACATCGTGCTGAGTTCGAGCCCCTTGGCCTGGAAGAGCTGCAAAGAGACGAGGAAGGTGCTGAGCAAGGCAGAGAAGAGGGAGGATGGAGGAGACACGACGAACGAGGGAGCTGGCGAGGGCAAGAAGGATGTGTCCGTCAATGGGCAGGACAAGGAGGAACTGATGGGAGATAAGGGCAAGGCCGAAGTGAAGTTGGGGCAACCGAGCAGGGAGGAGGCAGCACTGCTCAAGGAGTTTGTGGTGAAAGCCAATCAGCTGGCTGACTCATACGCCAGACGATTGGGAATGAGCAAGACTTGGCTGTGGCAGCGAGCAAACATCAGCGGAGTGCCAGCAACACAAGCCACCAACACATGGAATGCCTATGAACAAGTTTCCGCAATTCAGAGGAAGGCGAACAAGGAGGCAAAGGGCAGCAAAAACGCGCAAGAGGACCAAGTCGAGGAGAATGAGAATGCTGCCACCAACAAGAAGAAAGGGCAAGCTGGTAAGTTCTTGGTTTGCATAAGAGTTCGGGTTGAACTGATTGTCATCTTTCTAGTGAAGGAATGGGTCTCCAAGATGTGTGAAGAGTATACTATGCTCAAGAAGGACATGTCGTTGGCAGAAGTGGCAGGTCTCAAGCAAGAGTTGGTTGAAGAGGTTGTCGCGCTTTCTCAAGACCCCTCCAAACTTCAGGCACCAGTTACGTGGATGAAAATGGTCAACAAGGATTTGATTAAGTGTGTAAGTACCTTTGTCTTAACACTGTGGCATTGTTTCTGACTGCCATATCAGCTGAATGCGATCCAGCAAGGCAACCCTGATATCCACGTAGCATCAATCACTTTGTATGTTGGCGAGGATCCATATGCAAAGGTGCTGTCTGGTATGGCCACAGCCTCAAACTTGGTCTTAGCTGCTATCAAACGTGGCTCCATTGATGTAAAACAACTTATCAAATTGGCACAAGATGCACTGAGGTACGAGAATCCGATCACTGCTATACTTTGTTCTTAAGCTGAGATTTGCGTTAGGTATGAAACAGTGCAAAGCCAACTGAGCATTGTCCAGAAGATCTATAATCCTGCCCGTCCTCTGGAAGTTGCCTGCGAGCGCTGTGATTCAAAGAAGGCAGCGTCAAACTTAGAAGAGGATGCTGTCACCTCCAATGATCGAATTACGCGCATGATGGCAGAAGCAGGATACACATTATCAGATAGGTTGGTCAAGGTCGACATGGCGAGCCTGATCAAGGGCATCAGAGACCGCTCGCGAGCTGCCATATCTCAGCATGTTGTTTCTGCCTGCATCACGATTGCCTTGAGTGAGTTATTTCATACTCGTACTGATACTGGCTCTAATTTTTCTTGCAGACTTATATCATCCTGAGGATGAGAAGCCTTGGGCAGTCTCCTCCTTTGTAAAATTCGGCCAACTTGCTATAGGATGGGGGCTCAGATGGGTGAACTGGGTGACATCGAGGATTGGTCAAAAGCTGGGCCCTGGGTTCATATCCAGCTCGTCGATGTTAACTCCTGCTGAATATAAGGCCATGGAAAATGCCATTGCCAAGGAGGGTATGTGTATCAAGCATTGGGAACAAGGTATGTGATCTTGGAGCTAATCTACTTTTCTTGTCCTAATGATTGAGCAGCAGATTTTGCCATTAAGCGCGACTCAAAGGAGTTCCAGAATATTGTCCTTGCCTTTGACGACATGGGCAATGCTGCCTTGCGTGTATTTGATTGCAGGGACCATCCAACATCAAAGAAGGCTGGATCAAAGTCAAAGACTGAGGCAGCATCAAAGACGGTGCCAGAGATGGCAACACATGCAGGTATCCTACACATGGACGTGCAGTCTGTCGATGCCATGAACAAGGTCGACACCCAAGGCCCTCCTGAAAAGCCTGCCTCAGATGCATTCACTGGCCTCAAGATTGTGGCAAACGAGGCTGAATCGTATGAGGAGCAGGTGTTGTACAAGACGTCTGATGATGACTCCGATCTTCCCGAGATCCGTGTTGTGAACGGCAAGTACTTCATGGCGCCGGCTTCAAAGCCAGTCAACACAAAGGGGTTTGTTCTGCCGCATGCAGGCGACCGGGGAGGTTATCGGTATTCAGCCTATTCCACACAGCAGCGGCCCACTCAGGCTGCTCATCAGTGCCATGTCACATTTGAAGACAGACTCGAACTTGACTCAGGAGCACCTCGTGGTAATCGTCAAGGTGTCGAAGGAGTACCTCACTCTCAACCAATTCCAGTTGCAGGGGTCCCATCCACACAGTCTGTCGCTGTCCAACCTCCACGTCAACCCACACAGTCCATTGCCATCCAGTCTTTACATCAGCAGCACCAGGGTTCATCTATGATCCTCCAGCCAGCATCGTGGTCTCATGCCAAGTCGCAGGTGGGCAGAGGTGTATGAGGAATAGCCACAGCTCCTGCCACCAACATCGGAACTGCAGCGACTTGTTCCACTGACCTCGCCGACCTCATTCAGGCTGACAGAGCTGAGCAATTGGCTGGTCGACGCCGTGTATCGCCAACCATTTTCTATCACCGTGCAACCAACAATGGTTCCAGCCACGCTCTTGCCGGATCAAGTCAAGGTGGACCAGGGCTTTTGCAGCAAGCACAGCAAGATGCACAGCCATTGCAGCATCGGGTTCCGATTACATGGGTGGTTCCACAGCAGGAGAACGCAGAAGCAGGCCCGAGTGACAACAGGGTTCTTGCCAACTGGGCTCGCCATCATCGAGAGGAGGAGAAGCGTGGCAAGGCTGCAGCAGTGAGATTGCGGAAGGCACTCGAGGAGGAGAATAGGTTGGATGGCTGAATGTTGAGGTATAGGCATTATTTGTGAGTTTATTGCTACTGGCTTTGTGCTTCCTCGTCCAACTCTTGCTGCTCCTTACCTGCCTTGTTAATCTTTGTCCTGCTCTCGCCACTTCTTGCCTTACCATTTTTCATTGAATTCCTGTTGCTTACTCACTTCCATGTCTATTCCCTGTTCCCTTTTTATGTCTGGCTGTCTGTCACTCGTTCCCTTCTATGTCTTTTCCCCATCCCCTTTTCAAGACCAACTCTCTGTCGCTCATTTGCCACTTCATTATTTCATATACCCTGTTGTTTTTTATTTTGTCCTTGTCACTTGTTTCTCTATTTCCTATTAACTTTATTAAGTCCAACTCTCTGTCGCTCTTTTGCCCCTTCATTATCTCATATACCCTGTTTACTTCTTTTGCATTGTGTTCTTGTCTGTCTGCATGTTGGCCTTGCTCCAGGTTGGGCTGGTTCCTTGTTACTCCTTGTTGGCAGCATGTCTTCTACTTTGTGCATGCAATTATCATCTGATTTTTTATTAAATGTGATTTGTGTGCCTGTGTTCTATGCCATGCCTGATAATCTGTGAGCTATGGTACTACCACATACATCCTAAGTCAAGTGTCTGAATATAGCAAAGTCATAAGCTACTCAGGTTCAAATAAGCACATGTTGAGCCATGGTTGAGCTCTCATGCATTGGAGACATGTTACACTTGACTTGTATTGAGTGGACAGACAACTTGCTCCATCTGAGAGCCTGTAGAATTAGATGAAACCTTAAAGGACATACAGAGACTACTTAGTATGTTCTAGAAATAGGTCATGGCTATTATCTATATAACTGGGAGCTTGTCCTGGAGGTCAAAACCATATTTTTTTCATCCTTACATTGTCATGGGCAGAAAGTATATTTTGAGCATGGTGAAGTTATTTCAGAGGCAGAGAAATAAATTCTGCATACACAAAATAAATGATGCTTATTGAAATATAATTTTGCAAGCACAAATAAATGGTGGGTCAGTAGATATGTTTTATGCCAACAAAGTAATTTCTGGTGCCATAAATTTATTTCCACTGCATGAAAGTTACTTTTAGTGCAGCAAGAAATAAATGATGTGGTGGAAAGATATTTCTGAATATATTTCTGGTGTCTGAAATTTATATGAGCACCACAATAAATATATTGTGGGTGGCAGAAATTACTTTGCAGAGCTGGCAAATATATTTCATAAAGGTCAGAATATGTTTTGGTTCAGGCTACAATATATTTTGGATCAGGATAAAATATACTTTGAGCAGGAAAAAGGATCAATATAAGCATCTTTTGAGTTGCCTGTATGCCAATTCTGACTGACCAACCCTCCTCCTCTCCTCTTCATTCAGCTGAGAGTCATGTAGCACTGAGGTTGCTATTGAAGGCAGGTTCTTCTTGTAGAAATGTTTGAAGGGAAGGATAACACGGGTGCAGGAATTCTTGATCTGGATAGAGAGTCATGGAATAGCATGATGGATTTAGGTGGGCTTGATTTAGTTCCTTTGGATTGACTTGATATTGGTTCTGTCTGATCAATCCAGACTTGAACTGAGCCTTTTGAGTTGACTAGACATCAATTCTAATTGACCAGTGCCTAAACTTAAGAAGACCTTGAACTCATGGATAATCGCACTGAATGATTTATTGCTGGGGCCATTGACCAATTGTCTAACTTCAAGACAGCTTGAAGTGATCTTAACTAGACATCAATTCCAAACAACCAACTTCTCAATTTGAAGAAACCTTGAACTAAGTCTTTGACTTGGCTCAATATTAGTTCCAATTGACCAATCCCTCTGTGATCTGAAGAGAACAAAGATGAGTAAGCAGTAGTGAAATATGATAAACACGAGCTGGCCTCTGATATGGGTCAAATAGCAGTTGACATAGTCCTAGAGTAATTTCATTAATGTCCAGATTAGTAGCAGCAAGGGTAGGAATAGAATCAAGTTTGTCTGGCTACTCTATTGCTAGCTTGGCTAGTATCGTTTGCTATAGATGGAAAGCCAACCCAGAGGGCCAGGTGAGAGGAAGCAAGTATAGGTCTTGGATTGGATTGCTTGGCTAGTATATTGCTGGCAAGGCTAGTATCTCTTGCTGCAGACAAACGGCATGCTGTGGAATGGCCTGGAGGGCCCAATATTTGCCGTGCAATTTTGAGACCCCTGGCACCCTGTGACAGATAGAAATATATTACATATACAATTAAGTTTAGCATATACGTAAAATACATTTTACTCACAGAAATGTTTATTACATGATAATATTTTGTTTCACAAAAAGTAAATTTCACAAAAAAGATAATGTCAATAACTTATTTTAAAGGGCAGAAATATATTGTGAGGCAACCTCTTAGGTAGGTTTTAGGTGGTCGGTTAAACATACCTAAGAGGTA
>JANKHO010001227.1:0-10822 GCA_027627235.1 Agrocybe chaxingu | reverse complement strand
AGGTTACTAACCGTGAGTTGATTATATCATCATTTTGGAGCAGCGGGACATTTTCCTGGGATAATAGGGCAAATTTTCGATCTATTTTACATTGTAGAGAGGGGATAATTAAGCAATAAGAGTGAGATTTTACTATATCATGCATTTGGCTGAAGGAAATCCAAAACCCTCCATGCACCTGGCTTCCCAACTGGCTCCAACCGAGCTGCTGTGCCTCCCAAACCTTCCTGTCGAGCCCCGGACCCATCAATGTTGACTTTCTTGATTAACGCCGCAAGCTTCGGGTCTTCAAGCTTGATGTAATTGGCAATGCTAAGGCACTCAGATGTCCGAAATACTAAGGGCGCCAGAAGTGCCTTGCCAACATGGTCAGCTGAGATCGTCTCGTCAAGGTCGTATGTGTTTGGGTGGTTGAACCATTGCACTGCCAGAAGTGGTTGCCGCAATAGCATCAAAGAGATGGGCGAGAGTGACATCCCCCCAGAATAAATGAACTTGTCGCATAAGCCAAGTAGGGCCTCTACGTCGGTTTCAGAGAACATTTTTGGAGTATGTTGAGCTTTGTCATGATACAGTGTGGTCTCGAGAATATTTTTTTGCAGAGAGTAGTCTACGCATCGTCAATGCATGCCGTTTCTATATTGAGTATCTCACAGTATCTCACAGGCAGTTTTTGAGCCCCCAACGTGAGTTGGGTTAGTAACAGGTAAATAACGTGTGATATACTGGTATGTTACTAACATCCCGGTATAAAACCCAGCCCTAACTCTAAGTACCGACTTCTCAAGTTCCAAGTCAGGCCTGGCTGTTCCCCTGTTCCCTATACCGCGTCGCATCCGCGGCCGGCCAACTCCAGAGTCTCGTCATCTCCCGCTTCTCCATCACTACGCTACAATAGGACCCGGGAAGCTCTTGGCATTTGGTGTCCGCAAATTTGCGGATTTGAGGCCCAATTTTGGCAAATCTCTGTCCAAAATTTGCCGATCTGAGAGGATTTTTGGCGGATCTCTGTCCTCAAATTGCGGATTTGAGGGCTCAAATTCAGGTATCTGACCTAACATTCTTACCATCCGGGTAGTGTTACAGCTAAATTACCATGAGCCTAATTAGCTAATTAGCACGATATCATCATGGGGCAACGAGTACGGCGAAAAAATGGAAACTCGTTGATTTTTCTCGATGAACGACGTGCCAGAACTTGCTCGAAAACCAACTACTCCGAATCTGATAGCAGAAGAGAAGGCTGACCTGCTCTCTAGGGCGGCTGAGGGTGTTCGACGTATCCATTGCACGGAAATTACCTCGTGCGATATCCTGCCCTTCCTCGATGATGGCCAGAAGCTGGGGGCAACAGCAATAGACGCTGTCGCATCAGCTTATCAGCAAGCTGCCGAGAAGGAAGGAGATACTCACTGGTCGGTGCTCTCAGCATGGCTTGGGCCCATTGTGGACAGGAAGGTGGTTGAAGGGCGTCATACAAGGACGACTGTCGAGTACATGCAGCAAGCAGTGTGTGCAATCCGAATCATCCCTCCTGATGTTACTGATAAAGGTGTTCTGGAGGCAAATGGACAGAACATGGAGGTTCTTCTCGCAAAAACCCTGTGGATCATACCGATGTGCTCATCGAAGGAGCCGAAACATTGGGTGGTGACATGGGTAGACTGGAGAGAAGCAAAGATTGGAATATTTGATAGTATCCCTCAGTTGGGATCAAGCTCCTGGGCCGAACCTGTAAGTCTCTTGTTTTCCCTGAGGGAAGAAGCAGATTCATGGAACGCACAATGTAGTTGCTACTCCGGATCATTGATCACATACTCGCAGTATTGAAACGAGACCCAGTTGAATGGGATTCTGGATCCTGGAGGCGAGTCCTTGAGCACCCGGAGAGCCTCCAACAGCAGATGGATTCGTGGTCGTGTGGCCTCTTTGTCCTCATGAGAATACGTGCATTCAAGGAAGGTCGAGGGCCAGAAGTGGCACGTTTTGACCAACGAGACGCCATGCGCAAGGAGGCTCTCGCCATTCTGCTAGAAATACCGTATGTACACCTTGTTAACTCTTGTCGTTTATATGCCTGAACCAGCTCACCAGAATTTGGCATTACCCCCCGAGGTCCAACCAACCTTACGACGAGAATTCGGGTGACAATGAAATTGTTGAAGTCACAACCGACATGGGGCTGGTACTCACTCTCGCATCCCTCGTTGAAGCGGACGTAGAGGACGACGAGCCTTTAAGCCTACTTGAGTATGGTGTAGACGCGAGCGTGGAGGATGAAGGCGAATTGCAAGATGGAAATAGAGGGAAGGACAATGAAGGTGTGAAAGAAGGCCCTGGGTAAGTGATCAAGAAGCGAGAAGCGCTGGTGACGTTGACGTCGCTCACACGCATTCCCGATAGAGTCAGTCGCTCCCAAATAGCTGGCGTATCAGATCCTTTTCCCACCCGCGCCTCTAAGAGGCCGTCGCCGATGCCAGACGGCGGAGATAGCGATGGATATTCAACAGACAGAGAGAAGAAGAAAAAGAAATCGAAATCGTCTTCACGGCCTCGGCGTGCGTACATGAACCCTGAAAAACGCCGGCTCGCGCTCCAGACGGATGACTCCGTGCTCTCTGGGACAGTCACAGAGTCGTCCGTCAAATGCACGGGATGCAGGATGGTCATTAAGTTGAGCAATAAAGCAGACAAGCCCTACGAATTGTCGAACTGGCTGAAACACAAGGCGAAGTGCTCCCAATTGACTGGGAAAACGAAGATTCGCACTAGCGCTTTTCAAATTGAAGGCGGTCCAGTCGCTTATGTTCAAAAGACAGTTAATTCGGTGCGTTCAATTACCTATTTCTGATTTGGCAAAACACTCTGAACCGACGACGCAAATTCTTTTAGACCCCATCAATAGCCAGGTTCTTTCAGCCTGGTCCCATTATGCGGTCAGACTCGCGAGCTAGTATCATACAGGAGGAGATATTGACAATGTGTCGACACCTCCGTGGCGGGAAATATCAAGAATACATCTCGCTTACACACACCCGACAATTCGGAGGTGTTTCTCCTACCCTCATCGCACGCATCACTCGCACTCTTTTCCCATACAAAACTTTTGGCGACGCTGATCTCAATGCTAAAATCGGAGCCACTACGAAGAAGAGTGTTGCAGAAGTCTTGAAAGCAGCGGCAAACACAGCGCCCGCCCAGGTCCCACCAAATGGAACGAAAAAGGCGCCGGCGCGTGATTGGACAGCTGCCGAGCGCCAAAGGTTCCAAGCCGTCCTTCAACAATGTAGCCGCTGGGAGGTTGATTACACCAACATGTTCATTCGATCGACGCGATGTGAAGTTAATACCAAAAATGCCAACGCGATATGTGATGCCTGTCAGGCACTTTCTCAGGATAAGTCCCTCCTCCATGCCATACGCAAGGTGTGCATTCAATATTGATAATACAAACTTATTTTATTGATCCACTTCGACGCAGAAAATCCGCGAAGCAGCCCTCAGTGCAGAGGAGCGGCAAGGAATTCTGGAAAGGCGCAACAAGTATGCCGCGAATAACCACCTTCGCCTATTTGAGACAAAACAGTTGCAAGATAAGCTCTCAGATCCCATTCTTTTTGATATCTACGAGTCACTGAAGACTGGGAAACCTGAAGACTGTTTTCTTCTCCTACACAAGCAGGCACAGAGCGGTCAATTGAAGGACTTCGGGCGCTTCCTTGATATATGTGAAGTGCTCACTGATCGCGTGCGTCGAGACTTTTCCGGCAATGAGAAGCTTAAGTATGGCATCCGCTATTCAAGAAGCTACCTCGACTTCATGATTGCCATGCGAGGGTATGGACAAAACTCTAACCGACAGTACGAAATTCTTGCGGCAGAGCTCTGTGCACCTAGTGTTCGTCACCTTCGGTATGTGCCCAAAACTTCATGTCCGGTCTCAGTGTTAACTCTCCGTTCCTAGATCCCTTGTGACAAAGTCATCTGATGCGTTGCAAAACCCGTACCTTATTTTCGAAAATGTTGCCCGTGTGAAGCGCTATGTCGACTCCGTTAAGTACACAGGACCCATACTTGTGGGGTCTGATTGTACGAAAGTCCGCAAACGACTCAACTTCTCGACGCAGCATGGAAGCCACATCCTGGGAACGACGCTAGACCTTGCAGAGGTCGAAGTTGATTCTGTGGAGGATATTGATGAAATCGTAGAAAGAACCGTTCGCCAAAAGGCACACGCAACCCAAGTGCGGGCAATACTTGCTCGGGTAAGGCTTATAATATTTTGCACTTGCGTATCGCAGCTTCTGAATGGATTATTTTTAGATCCCACTTCCTAATTGTCCTCCACTCGTCATCGCGTTACTTCCCAACAGCGGGAAAGAGAATGCGGATGACATTCATGGGCATCACCTCAAACTACAGGCAATGGCAAGTCAGCTGAAGCTACCCCTAATTGCATTCGCGGCCGATGGTGCCGCTGTTGAGCTTGCCGCTCAGTATCAGATGGACCACACGCAATCTAACGAGCCAGCACTCACATACGATTACCCTCTCTACGGCATTCACCTTGAAGTGCCTGTATTTGCCAACACAGGTCCACTTATTTCCATTACCGATCCCGCACATGCTGTAAAGACATCCAGGAACCAACCCCAGTATGGAACCCACACTGCCAGCCTCGGGGTCGGACACCTTGTGAACCAATCCTTGGTCGACTTGTATCTCATCGACGGTTCAGGTCTGGTTATTCGGGATGTCGAAAATGTTGACAAACAGGACGATGGTGCTGCGCGTCGTATTTTCCATGTCAATACTCTCAATGCAGCCGTTACCAAGGAAGAAGGCAAGATTCGGGATGGGTTCGAAGGTGTTTTCGTGTATTTGTTCATTATGGGTGGGCGCTTATTTTCTTTGAGTCTTCCGTCATTCATAAACTTTGACATTAGGGACACTGTTCGAAGCATGGATGAATCCTGCAATGAGTATCGACAATCGTGTCTTGGCTGCACTCCGCGCTCGCTTCTGGCTCCATTACTGGCATGTACACATCCTGTTCCTGAGCTCGCGCCTTCCCGATTTGTATTCCCCGGCACGGTCATTCATCTCGTCGGCAAGTTTTCAGATATTTAATCGCCTCTGTGACACGCTTATCCTCCTCGTCCTGGCATATTCTCGGTTCTACCCCACAATTCCGTTCTGCGTTTGGGTTTTTGGGACGTCCTTCGTGGAACATTTTTTTGGCATCGCTCGCCAACTCCTGCCAAATTTCTCATATGCAGAATTTCTCAAGATGGTTCAGCACATCATGGTGCGCCAGCGCATACTGGAGTCGGGAGTACTGAAGTCCAAGCGAGAGCGAGACTCAGCCGGGGGGTATATCTTTAGCGCCCACACAGACATGCGAAAGCGTGATTCTTCAGCTGAGGGATTCGCACCGGCATCCCTCTCTGAAGAGCGTCTTAATCAGTTAGTCCGGATTGCACACGACGAAGCTTTTCATATCTGTTGGGATATTCTTCTCTTGACAAGTAT
The DNA here is from genome assembly GCA_027627235.1 of Agrocybe chaxingu. Classification (NCBI taxonomy): domain Eukaryota; kingdom Fungi; phylum Basidiomycota; class Agaricomycetes; order Agaricales; family Agrocybaceae; genus Agrocybe; species Agrocybe chaxingu. The sequence continues at coordinate 5,290 of JANKHO010001227.1, read as the reverse complement.
TCCACGTCTAGAAGTCGCGAAACGTGTGGACCTTCTTCCCCTTGGAGCACCTGCTCCTCGTGTGAAGAAGAACAAGAACAAGGATCTTCCGGATGACACAGAAGATGTCAGTGACACGGACCTCGAGGATGAGGACAGTGACCCTGAAGACGCCTGCGATGACCGTCCTGACTCTGCCACTGGTTTGTCTTCACAGGATCAAACTATTGACGGCGTGGCAAGTCAAGCTTCATCAATGACAGCAGAATATTCTGCATTATGCACCGATCTCGATGATATTATTGAAGACGCTGCCTTAACCCCCTCAGGGATCGCTTTGCCGACTCCCCATGAGCTTCCTAAATTACATCCCAACATCCCATCCCTTCTCTCTCAGGCTCTCCCGAAAGCTAGTCAATTAATTGATCACCCATCGGGAAAAGTGTCCGTGGAGAAAATGGTGAAGTATCGGCAACAAGTCCAGTCAGGTACCGTTGTCAAATCAGAACGCACGGTCACTGTCAGCCCCAAGTATGCTCTCGCAAAGGTTCGTGAGGCAGATTCAGACTCGGCTGGTGGAGACAAGCTATCAACAAAGGAAGTTGCCCATCGCCTTCGAATAACGCAAGACCTCAACGCCGATCTCAAGAAGCAGGAAACGAAGAAGACACGTCAGCTGCGCTGGGAAACCATTGCGAAAGGAATTCAGGAAGTACTTCGCTCCTCTGCTATCCTCACGAAGTCGATCTCACCCAACGTTTCAAATTCACGATCTGAGCTCCCAAACATTAGCAGCAAAAATGTCACCCTCCTCCACATCTTGCAGCGCGGTAGCTTTGTGATCATGCAGTCGCCAAAACACTTTTATATTGGTGAGGTTCTAGATATCTATAAACGAGGTACGAGTGGGCGATACGGTTCAGTGACCACTGCCTCGAGCATTCAAGGCCTTGCCTGGCTATCACTCCGTGTATATCTGCCACTTGCAATGGTGAGTCCTTTGTAATTACAGCTATTATCTAGCATAACTCATTGCCTACAGACCATCAATCCGAATGGTGAAAACGCGGAAGATGATGACAATGATGATGACGAAGTGGGGCAGCCAACCCCCGACTTCATATGCACGATTGGCAATCACAAGTTCCACTTACATACTCATGCAGCCATCGGTCAGCTCATTTACCATCTGGGAAAGGGCGCGCTGACCGGCGATAAACCCCTGCGCAAGTCTCTGGTGTCATGGGTGGCAGGGCATTGGCATGCAGTTCAACGTGCAAGGGCAGTCATTCCTCCTGCACCATCCCCTCTGAAAATTCGCATTCCGGGGGGGAAAATGAAGTAGATTTCAATTTGATACATGAATTCAAATCAAATATATCTCAATAGTGCATTTTTTGGCCCTTGAGCATGCAAAAACTACCTCCTGCGTCGACAGCAACTTAGGTGGCGGGGGTGCCAAGAAAACTTTCCTTTTTTGGGATTCACGTGACAACCCCTGTCCGAAATTGCGGATTTGAGGGCCAAAAAATTGCGGATTTGAGGGCGAAACTGCGGACACCAAATGCCAAGAGCTTCCCGGGTCCTGCTACAATGCATAGGCTGGACGGACCCTGCCCCCTGCTCCTCCGTTGCTCTATTGAATCGATCATCTTCATTGAACCTTCTCCCTGAGCTGAGACCCTGGGGTGGCTTTAGCTTTAGTGCAGTGCCATCGCACGTACCTTGTTCCAGCCAGATGAGGGACTATCGCCTTTTCTGGATAGAACCACTTCAATTGCCCCCGACCGCGTCCCGTCGCCGTATCCCCGTCTCAACGTCGGTCCACGACGTGTATCTGTGGACGTGAGCATGGGCATCCATGTTACTCAACGCCCGTCGCCTGTGGTCTCGACTTTGTCGACCCCTTTGCAGCTCTCCCCCACAAACGCGGCGTTGCGCGGCTACCTTGGGGTTGCACTATCCCCCGATCGCGTCTCTCTCACCTATGCGTCTGACTCTGTACCCGTACATATCCGTGGACGCTCACGTTCGCGTTCACGTCCGCTCCTTGACACCGACGTTGACAGCCAACGTTAGCGTTCAACGCCAAAGCCTCGACTATACCCCTTTTGCTTTTGCCTGTTCAGTTCTCGTCCTTCACGCTTACCGGTTGCGAGGCTATCCTTTGCCGCGTCCCTATCACTTTCTGTGACCACGAGCACACACGCCTTCACCTTCACATCGACATCGACACTGACGTTGACACCCACCCCTCAAAGCCTCGACTATACCCCTTTAGCATTCGCCTTTCCCCCTCTCTCGCTCTCGCCCATAAAATATGCATGGCGTTGCGAGGCCTTCCTTGTTCTTGTCCTCTTCATCTGACTAGGTCTCGTGGCTCTCAGCCATTGCACGCCTACTGTCGTTGTCCTCCAACCTCGCCCTTAGAGTTGTCTTCGTTACCTGCACAGTGGGCCTCAGATTACGACGGGAAAGTCTGATCCTCCGACGTTCCCGTCATTGTCCTTCAACGCTGAAGGTTGATTAAAGTCTCTTTTATTCTCCTTTTCCCTTTTCACCCATTCACAGTGTTCACGCACGCATGCTTCGGATTCCTGGCACCGCACAAAGACAACAATGCAACTATGATAGTATTAGACGATCTCGAAGACGCTTCTGAACCCTGTCCTCTCAGGCCCTCTACGCCCAACAACGAACGAACAGCTGCTTCGAATTCACGTGATCGTCGCCCATTTCTCGTACTACCCTGTTATTCTTTCTCAGCTTCTGATACTTATCGATCTCTGGCGGACGGCTCGCCCATCTCGCGATATCATACAGCCGTCGCTCGGATCCAGATATCATGTTCCCGCTCCTTCCTTGAGTTATTTTTGTCAATGCTCGCGCTCTTTTTCTCACTCTAGCGTACTAGGGTAGAGCGGTGCGAACGTCCCCCCGGCGGCCTTACTCTTCTCTCGCACTATCTTTGACCACAACGACTCCTTCACGTTGACAGACGTTCAACGCCAAAGCTTCGACTATACCCCTTTCGCCTTCATGTACACCTCTCGAGCCTCGCCCACACGCTCGGCGCTGCGAAGCCACCTCGTTCTTGTCCTCTTCACCCGGCCTGGTCTCGTGGCTCTCCCCTGTTACACGCCCTTTGTCCTTCTCGTTATCTCCATCACCTGGACGTCGTGTCCTGGACATCGTTCGACGGGAAAGCTATCTGATCCCTCGAAGCCGTCACTTGAGAAATATAGCATCATGGTGGGCGTTGGACAACGTCTTTTTTATCCCTTTCGCCCAATCACAGACAACAATAATTTACTCTGGATCCAGTAGCACCGACCGACTTGGCGCCTGATCGCCGCGCGCCCGTTTCCTCCCGTGATAATCCTTCTCGGTGGCTCTGAGGACGCGACTTCTGGCATCTCTAGCGTACCGCTCGTTAAGCTATTCCGAGACCAGTGCCCTACCACCGTCGCTCCGGATCTTCGAAGAGTCTGCATAGCGACCTTGCTGTGCTGCTATCCTTGTCCTGTCAGTGTCGAAGATCAGATGCTGAAGCGGTCGCTTTCGCAGTCGGAAGGACCATCGTATCAGCGCTCGCGCCTCGTAAGTACGTACCACTCACGAGTACGCAGCCTATTACAACGTCAGGCTATCGGTGCTCCAGTCCTCCAGTCTCCACGGAGGCCCGCGTTAGAACTCGTTGATGCTATTATTATCTCCGAGCCACCCTAACGTACTCCAGATCTGCGTGTACACCCATCTATGAGCTGGCACCCCAGATCCTGTGTCTCACTCCGCAGCTGTACTCTACATATATATTACTCATACCATCTAATTAGCCTATTTGGGCGGTGCACTGCACATTGCAGCTGTATTGGTTTTATGCGCCCAAGTCGTTGGGCGGTAATATATCGGACGTTGGACGGGTAAGCGTACGACATCCAATGCACTGCACTGCATAGCCCACTCACGTTCTCCCTTCCTTGCCCTTGAATACTCGAAGATTACGGGTATCCAACTACGTTCTCTCTCGGAAGATGAAGCTTACAGCCCGAGTCGACCGAAGATGTGATGCTGTGTGCTGTGTGCTTTAGCATGCTCGAGCGTATTCGTATTCGTGTTGGCACACGGATGAGGTAATTGTCAGCTCTAAACATAGCGCAGGAACAGCTTCCATTCCATATGCTCAGTAAATCTTCACTTGTCCAACCTAATCCTGGCGGCCACTTACAGGTCAAACCTAACGAGATAAGGTCCTCCTCCAAGACGAGTAGGGGAAGTGGCGTCCTGATGAACGGCGGAGAAGACGGACTCGAGTAGGAGTGGAGGTAATTTTTTGAGTGAGATCTTCCGAGCATTCTGTGACTCGCGCTGCGTTCGCCCTAGTCAAGTGAATAATCTTCAAATTGGGCCCATGTAACGAGATCCTCGAAGGTCGGACTCGAGCGTAGCGCTTGCAGGTGCCCTCGCTCATTTCAAACATGCACTTCGATGGAGCACAGTTTCGTGGCAGAGTCCATCGATCGCTTGTTTACTCCACCTCGTGGCCTCCATTACCCTTCAGTTCGCTCTTTTGCCAATTCATTTCATCTGCGTTGCGCGTTGGACAATGCAACTACATGTTTTAACTTTTGTGGAACGATAACCGCCTTGTTTACTTTGAGTGCCATCTTCGAGATCAGGCTCGTGTTCTCACACATGAATTTCGCTTCCACGGTCCCTTTGAAAGCACTTCGCGTCCCTTTCTTCATTGTTGTTTATCATCAACAACCAAAATTGTTATCGACAACCCACCATGCGTTCCAGTCACCGAAAGCGTGCAACAATATGGAGTGCGAAGCGAGCTTACCGGCGCTTAACCGATTTGTGCCCTCTCCACGTGCCATGCTGTGCCCGTTGTGAAAGCGAGAGTTCGAATTCACGGAAGAGGGAACAATGGTCCATTTTATTGTTGCCTGAAGACACGATAGGGGCCGACTCGCGCCACCACACCACGTGCAGTATCCCTAGCTCTCGCGAATGATATCCGCGTACTCGAAGAGTAAGTAAACCGCAACAAGACGAATAAATTCCGCTGTTGCCCCAGTGAAGTAAGTGCGTCCCCTGGTTTCTCCGCCCTCCGCCGGCGCCGACTTCGAAGCTGGACCTGCGCCACATAGATACAGCCGTTTTGCACAATCACCCAGCCCAGTCACGACCCCGCCGCCTCGCGTCTGGACCCGAACTCTGAGTCCGCTCGCATCGTCCCTGAGGTGCTCCCCCCTTCCCCTTCCTTTTTCCTTGCTTCCCTTCCCTTTCCCCTTCCTTCCTAACG
>JANKHO010001226.1:0-10825 GCA_027627235.1 Agrocybe chaxingu | reverse complement strand
CAAATCCACGAAGAGAATCGGAGGAAGTCCTTCGAGTCGCACGACCATGACTTCCAGTGGGGAACTCCACCACCAACGCACGAGTTCCTGGATAAGCTCTCGAAGGAGTCAGAGAAGGAGCTGAAGGACTCGTTTGTGAAGCTCGCGGAGATCGACTTTCATACGATTTCGTCAACGCATATTCGATATATGGATGAAGAGTGGAAGACGAGCGAGTTCTTCCGGAAAGAGGGTTGGGGTTGGTATGGAAGGTAAGCTGCACTTGCCGATCTTCGAACGCGTGCTGATCTCTCCTTTTCTTCAGTAATCGTATATTCACCGGCTCCGATGGGAAAGAATACAGGTGGAAAATGGGCTCGAGCGTCTCCGAGGTACGCCATCTTTAACCCGTCCTTCCATACACATCTCATACCCATTCCTCAGCTATTTCTCCACGACACCGCCAAAGACACCACAAAACACGACAGCAAAACGCACGTCCCACTCCTTGTCGCGCGGTTCCACGATCCCCAAGTCTCGATGTACCAGAAGAGGCGACCCGCCTCGCTCGAGATCTTCCCCGTCGGCGAACACATGGTTGAGCTGATCCTGATCACCTTCATCTACATCGAGAAGATGCGCACGGACAGGCAGAACTCCGCTGTGCGGTCGACGCGCATCGTCACCACTCCTCCTGGCACCAAGGTCGGGTCGCCACGGCTAAGGCCTTCGCGTTGGCGTAGGGGCGGTTCTGATTCAATTTATTTTTATAATTTTGGGCGCCTGTTTGTATACACGATCTGGAATACTGCTGTACTTGACTACTTTGTTTCTCCAGATAACCCCCGGAGGTTATATCCCTCGTATTAGCGTGCTAATGTACTAATGATGTTTGTACAAATTGTAACCACTCCTCGACACTAATCCCTACTTCTCTGCGTCCGATTATATCGAGCTTGATGTGCTGGTATTCTCATTGTGCTGAGCCGTGGAACAATTGTGGAGATGCCCAAGGCTCGAGCATTCTACTTGGTAATTTGCAGCTTGAGCATTTGAGCGCCGGTCCGCTTTCCTTACGGGAAAACTTCGGTGATAGCTACAATGAACTTATCATCCGGCGCCACTGTGCATGTTGCGTCCCCTTGAACCGCTCTTCGATACCCTGCCAACCTACTTGTATCATTTGTCCATTTTTTTAAAAATATGCATGCCAGTCGCCCATTTACGAACCCGAACGATGGCCGTGCTTACAGTCTCATTTACAAGCCTTACATTCACCTAAGTGTATGTATCATGAAATCTGGGAAACTGGAAACGCAACATTGCCGGCATTCCAACGAGTTCCACCGTACTGTACGGACTTGAAATTATGTCATTCAACGCATACCTAATGATTCAAAAAATCAACTCTCCATCAACAGGAGGCACCGGGCCCAAAATAATCCTCTACGCGGTCTTCGATGCGATGGTCAAAGCCATCAAGAATATTGCCTTGGGTGAAATTTGTGGTTCCAAGGCTCTCAACTTCAGATTCCTTCTGCTGAAGAGTCGCAAGGGTCGCTGAATTCGAGGACTTTTAGTCGTTTAGCCTCTTTTCAGGTGCGAATGCTAAATGGCGAAGTCTTCGATCGTAAGAAATGGAAGAATCATGTTCGAGGCGTAGATTTTGGAGGTTCGGGGTCTGGATCGGCAAAGACTTCTTGATATCCTCTTCCGAGCTACCATTCTCTTCAACTTTGTCTAAGTGGTACCAGTCGGTGAGCGTGTAGATATGTAGCAGAGCGTCAAATATGGAAAGCCCATCGGACACACCGGCCCGACCTCCTGAACGGTCACGAGATCGTGATACCGTGGGAAGTTTGTTCAACTCGCAATTTGGACAGTCTGAGTCTACTACACCTAAGTACTTGTTGTTTCCACGATTATGGCACTGTGAGTGTTTTCTCTCTCTCTCTCTAGTTTATTGACGCGCTTTAGAAGCCGCAACCCATACACGGAGTCGGACGACGAAAATCTTGTACGCTACATTGCGAAACACAACCCAGGTGGCGAAGGGCGGCAGGGAAACAAATTGTACCAAAACTTGCAGGAGAATGTGAGTCAGAAAGGAGTTCGTGTGAGCCGATACTCACGTCTGATTCAAGGCATCTGGAAAATGGCCGTGGGCCAAGCGGCATCCGTGGTCCTCGTGGCGGGAACGATACAAGAAGAACCAGGTGTATTTCGACAGGAAGATCAAGCGAGAGTTGAAGAGACAAGCAGAGGGGTCTGGGAAGAATGCGGAAGCGGGTCCGAGCAAGGTAGTGGCGCGTCCGTTGACGAAGAAGGTTGAGGTAAACAAGGCGAAGGCACTCCCGGCGAAGCAACGTGCCGAGGCACCCGCGAAGCCCCAGGAGGACGTCGTGGAGGACAGTCAGAGTGAAGACGAGCAACAGGGGCCAGTAGGAAGTGACGACTACACGCGCGAGCTATTTGGCTCTTTTGTCGAGGACAGCGAGGAGCCGCAAAGGTGCGTTTCTGTGGGGGTCATCTTCAGTATCGATGTTGAAGCGATTTACAGGTCCAGTAGCTCGTCGCCACCCAGCTCTGTGGCTCCACAGCCGCGAAAGGAACGCCAGCCACCTCCTCCTGTGCCATCCCAGGAGCCAACGCCTCCAAAATCCGATGCCGTTACGCCCGTTCGCGTTTTGCCACAGCCGAAGAAGCTCAAACGCAAGGCCGCTCAGGACGACGACCCGTTCGAAACACCGCCATCGTCACCTAACGTTCGTTACCCTGCACCAACGACCAGAGGGGCGCCGCCTATATACGTCGAGGGCCCGTTCCGAACCACGATCAAGCGTCCTCGTACGGTCTCGAACGATGTTGAAGCGTGGCCCCCGAAGCGCTTGAAGAAGGATCCCCCATCCCAGACACAACAACTTGCCGCCCGGAAACCTGGGCATCGGCGCCTGCCCGCACAGATCCTCCCTGTTGCCTCGTCCTCAAAGGTCAAGCTTCCAGAGACGTCCAATGCTGCCCCTCAACCACCGCCTCAGGACGTTTTCGAGTCCCCCAGATCTGAAGCCAAAGGCAAAGGCCGTGTAGCCGAGAAGACGCCTCGTCGTGTTGACCTCAGACGCGAGAGCATGCACGCCGTGCGTAGAAGCCGAGGTGGCTCGCGTTCATCCACCGTGACTGCAGACTCAAGTGCAGTCGTTCGTCGGACTCCCGGTTTCAGCGCGACGCAGGATACTCTTTTCGCGCTTTTCAAGAGCAATTTGCACCGGTTGGGTGACGAGTACGGGTTTTCGAAGGGCGTGGTGGAGCAGACGTATCGGGGAGACGGGGTGCATGGAGAAGACGCGAGTCGTGCTGGAGTCGCTGAAACGCGTCGATGAAGGCTGCGGAGCGGGCCCTGCATGAGGCGATGCCTCATCTCTTCCTGCGTAGCGCGGATGTAGAGATGGGCTACGGCACCGACGAGGAGCAGGAGCCAGAGGGTGTCGTACCAGTGGCGGAGAGTAAGCTTTCGTCGGCCGCAAGCAGCCCGCGGAACGGGTCGAGGAGGAGGAGCGGCCCTCGTCGAAGCCTTACTATCAAGCCTGCCCCGCCTAACGACGATGACCGTATGTCGGACTACTCCCCACCTAATACCTCGCGTGCTGGCCAGTATGCGAGACTCGTTCGACAAGGCCGGAAGGAGGAAGCGCTTGCGCGAGAGAGCCGCCGAGTGAGTGGGGTTTTCGTCCCGTATACCCAAGAGAAGCCTAGGATGCTGCACCAGCCCGACTTGCCATCGACCAACCCATCACCTACACCTGCTGCCCGCCAACCCGCCGTCGAAGCTCTCAAACTGCCTGTTGATCCCCCTACCTCTCCACAAGCGCCAGCACCAGTGGCAGACGATGATGACTATGATGATTTTTATGTGACTGACAATGAGCAGGAGCAAGCTGATGACGAGTTCGAGCCGGAGCAGGAGCAAGAGCCGTCGAGCCAACCTGCCTTGCAATCGCCACCCAGAGCGCAGCAAATTCGCCGCTCACCCAGAGACAATGACATCGTGGAAGAAGCTGCTCACTTCATGTCCGAGAGTCCGGAAAGAGACCAAAGATCGAAGATCGAGCCCACCTCGGATGAGGAAATGTTTTTGAATGATGACTTGAAGAAATTGCAAGATGAACACCGTCGACTCTCTTTGACGGTCAATGAGGAGAACGCAGATGTCATGCGAGCCCTCGAAAAGAAAGTCGACCGTTTGACTGTCAAGAGCTGGTCGCTCGCCGTGCTGGAGGAGCATGTCCAGAAGATCACCATGGCTGCAGATGCAGAGATGGAATATGAGGGTGGAGTGGCGGGCGAGGAAGGTGACGATGAGATGGAGGACCATCAGGTGCGATTCATGTAGGCCTCGAGCCTCGCGTCGATCTCGTGCTCTTTTCTTTGTTCTTTGTTCACAACCCATGTGTAATACTTACCTTCAGCATCACAATTGCATTCATTGTCAACCTTAACCGCCCTCTCATGGGCTGGATATTTGGTCTTGGTTTCAAGAGACAGCAGGTACGTGGCAGTGTTGTCGGGTGCCACTCGGACCGCCACCTGTTCTTTACCTGCCCGCAATATGGAGAATGCTCAGCGCCTCCCAACTCTTAATTATCCTGCCAACAACGGCGTCGCCTCCCTCTCGACATGCCATCTCTCTGGACCCACTTCTTCATTGCAAAGGCTATCCACAGCGGAAGGGTACCAACCGGGTACCAACCGATCGCCTAACTGCTTACACGGAGCGATCTGGCACCCGCCTCCTCAAACCCTACCCCGATTTCACAGAGGCCGACTACTCTCAAGGCCTGGCGGATGACGACCTTCAAGATATAATGCACATTGCTACGGGCCACTCAGGGCGTTGCTGCTCCTTCACGGTCCTATGGGATGATGAACTTGGCGATGCACGTTTCATGATATCGATTTTCATCGAGCACTTCGATTGTCTCGACACACCGAACCTTGAACATCTCGCTTTCACGAGCAACGTCAGCCCCGAAGATGACTGATATGAATGCCCGTCAATCTTCAGGAGCGGCGTCCCAAGCCGGCAGTCTTTCCGAATTAAAACGGGAGGGCCTTTGATTTAGATCACACCGTTATCCACTATCTCGACACTGGAGCTGTGGGATGAGGCATATATTCCTCTTCTCTCCTTCCAAGCGTTCGCATCCCTCATCGCACGCCCAGCATTAGCCGATCTCTTCTTGAGAGGCAAATCTATCGTCGCAAATATCGGCAGAGCACCACAAGACATGTCTTCCTTCGCCTACCCAAACCTCAAGAGGCTCAGGCTCGAATGTACCTTCTCGCGGCATATTCTTCACTTATTACAAGCGCCCAAGCTTGAAAACCTTGTTCTAGATGCCCCAAACTTGCGGTGATTGCCAGGACCCGAAGATGATTTTCCCATCTCTTCGTTCACTGATCGTCATCGGCGCACTAATCTGGTACAGGAGGGCCCTCGTTGTCTCCCGATTCTGCCAATATGTTTCCTGCTTTACCATCCAGGATTCAAGACGGCTAGGATTCAAGACCGTGACAGCTCCCCACTTGTTGAGAATACTGACGCCTTCCAAAAGTGTCTGCGATTTGAGTTTTGACTATATGCCTGATTCAACCTTTTCAACTTTTACTGTTAAAATTACATGCATCACTGACTGTTCCTGTATGTCAAACAGAAAGCTTTGTTGGACCTCAGTGGAATGGGTTTCATGTATTTTTTTGTATTTTACTGATTTTCCAATTTTTTGAGGTAGCCTCTGTGCTCTTGAGATTCTTCTTGAATGAAAGTTACTAATACCCTGTATGATATCCAACATGAATTAAAGAAAATGAAGCTGAACTCACAGAGAAATTGTGATAGAAAGTGGCTGACTTTTGGCTCAGGGGGCATCATCCCACGGTAAAATTGCCCTAAATGCCCAACTTCCAGCAACCACAGTGCCAGAACCACAAGCTTAACTGACCTTGTTTTAATGGCCAATTATATTGCATTAGTAGTACCTTCCACAGGTAATTTTTTGGGGCCAAAAGGATCACTGAAAAAGAGACCCCCAATTGGAATTTTTGGTCCTTTCTGCTCCTTCTCCTCTGGCATCTATCAATTCTCATAACAGAATAGCACATGATACAAGCATACTAAATGTAAGTATTTTACACAAAGAATTCAAATCTTATGTTAGCAGGAACTGTGGAACTGTCGATCACAAAGACTTTTTTTTACCTGCAAGTAGTTATTTCGTATTACATAATAGATAACTATCAATTCACGATGCTAAGTACTTAAGTACCAAAGAATTACTACCCAAGAATTACGCCACTCCTCTTTGCTTACACCACCTTACACACTCCTGCAGAGTGAACCGTCCAAGATTGTTCTCAGAATATTGCTGCTCTCACCGCCGCTATAAAGCATAGGATTCTCATACGACAACTGTTGCCAGAACTTGGTCAGATTCGAAGGCCACGGAAATGCAAACGAGGCCTCGAAATTTACCAAGGTTGCCTAGGAATCCAAGAACGAAGGAATTTTCGAACATTGATCGATGACGAAAGCTTAGACGTTGACCGGTGGAGTATAGCAAGAGCTAACGGTCCAGATTGATCAATGCTGGAGGCGATGGCTTCTAACTTCTCGACTTGACCGGCCAGGCAGCAAGGTAAGTATCATCTTTGGAATGGAACTGAAAGCTTGTTTTCAATGCTTAGAGATTCTATAGGTGATTTATCCTTATTCCTAAAGGTGTCCCAAGGCTGCCACGTTCAGGTTTATTTCAACTCGGAGGTCCGTCACGAAAACCTGAGCACGCCATCCTCGTATTTCTGGAGCTTTCACAACCCTCTTGTCCATCCTGTGATCTGTGGCCTATAGTAGCGCACGGGAGGCCCTCGGAACAGCAACTGACCTTCCCGAGGATGTTAGGTCCATGGATCAAATCGCCCTCCCATCGCACAAGTTCCCCTTCTAGCAGGAAAATTCCTCCCCCGAACTCGAGAGTCCTCGATGCCAAGACAATGCCTTTGCGTCACTACTGTTCATAAGGTGGCAACTGTACGCCATGGACCGGAGCGTTCTTTGCCACTTATGACGTCAGGTGAGTGACTATCGACACTCTTCATCGACATTATTCACCAGATAAACTAGATAATGGTGCACCGTGATTCGAGGATTTGCAAAGTTCGCTGGTGCGAAACAACCGACTCCTGAGGACCATCACTACTTCTCGTCGACGCAGCGACGGCTTTGATTTAGCTTCTGCCAAGAGACGAAATGAGATATGCGATGGCCATTCACGTCCTGCCATCTGCAGTGGCCACTCATTTCCGGTCCCTACTAGAGCCTAATGGATCAAATCTACACGTTACATCGTCAATCTGCAGTCTTGGCATCGAACTTCTTTCACGGTACCTTCTCAGGTGTAGGCGCTTCTGTTAAGGACTGCGCTCTATATAAGAGCTGTGGCGACATCCACCGCCACTGTCCCAACAGGCTTACCACCCACCACCACTACTGCGCCAAAAATGTCGGTGACATGTTCTGAGCGAGACCCACTTATCGAACGAGCCTCGGCTTCCGCGTTGTCCTCGCTGACGAAACGTGCCGCCTCGAAGTATGGGCTCGATTTCAAATCGCCCACCCAGTCACTGTCTCAACCACTTGGACCTCTCGAGATTTCCAGCAGAGCGAGGCATGGCATCCTCGCTGGCATCTGGCTTGCCCAGTTTCTCTCTGTAAGTTTGCAGTGCCTCGACGTATTGTTGTTATCTTTCTAAAAATAGGTTCTTATTTTATTCATAGGCATTGAATTGTTCGTAATCCGTTGACGATTCTGTCACTATAAAAGCGTTCTAACTCTCATGTTTTGACAGTAACGTTAGTGCCTACGAGTGAGCGACGTTCTCCTATTCCTTTTTTTAGATCGAAGCTGACGAACGTTCCTAGTGCTTCCTGAAATATCTTCGGAGTTCCGTAAATCCAACGAAGCAAGTTGGGTGGGCACATCGTCAGTATGATATCCCCTACGCAATTTTTGTGCTGATCGTGGCTGTCTCGTCGATTTGCCCGTAGGTACCTGCTTGCCACTTGCACATTTACTCCTCTCTATGGACGTTTGAGCAACGTCATGGGTAGGAATGGAGCAAATCAATCCGCCGTCTTATTTGCCCTCTTCGGTATCTTATCATGCGGATTGTCGAACAGCATGCAAATGCTCGTTGTCTCTCGTTTCGTACGCCACATCTTTCCCATGATCGCCCTCTCGGCTGACAGTTCATTTGTGTTTTTTTTTCGCTTAGATATCGGGCATGGGCGGTGGTGGGATATTCACTACTTCCTCGTAAGTTGCGTGCTTCAGGTCCATCATTGGGCGGAAACTCACTATTCGCCAGTATAATCACGAGCGACATGTATACCATGCGCGTAAGTTGGCGATTAGAATTATGATGATGGCAGGGCAAAAAAACTGATATGCGATTGATGTTCTTAGTCTCGAGGATTCGTCCAAAGTATAGGAGGCATCTTCTACGGCGTAAGTCGATTAAAGAGTCTATCACCCATTCGCTCGATGATTAAACCGCTCTATCAGCTTGGTATGGGCCTCGGCGGCCCAATCGGCGGGCTAATCACTGACTGGCAAGTCGCTAGTCGTGTTATCCTCCGGGTTCTATTCACGCCGCGGAAACGAACAGGCTAGGGTGGCGATGGGCCTTCCTCATCCAGATCCCGCTGTTCGTGCTCTCCTGGGTGCTGACCACGTACAACTTGACATATGTCATACCGGTGGGTTTACATCGCTGTATTTTGCGGGAATCAATTCTTACTTCCCCACAGGGTACAGGTCGGGGCGCCAAAGAGGTGCTAAAGCGGATCGATTATGGCGGTAGTTTGAGCCTTCTCGGAGCAGTAGGTTTCCTGCTGTGAGCCTTATTTCCCTTTTTGACTGGCTTCTTGCCTTCCTAGGTCGGTCTTCTTTTAGTCTTCTTGAGCGTTCGATTCAATGAAGGACTCGAGGTAGAGTCTATCCCCTCCTTTCGCCGTTCGAGTGCAACTTACTGATGCAGAACCTCTGAAGTGGTCCGAACGCCCAGTCTGGATGTCCTTACTGGGATCGATTTTCTTCGCGGTTCTCTTTATCGTCGTTGAGGTCTACGTCGCGGTTGAGCCCGTGCTACCGCCTTACCTGCTCACCGAGAAAGTACCCGTCCTAGTCGGCTTCAGCAACGCACTCGTCGCCGTCTGCAACCTCTCAGTAACGTACTACTTCCCGACTTGGTTTCAAACTGTCATGCTCTCATCGGCATCTACTGCCGGTACAATTTGTCCTTGCACACAGCTAGCGTCTTTCTGATGTTCAATTCCAGGATTGCACTTATTGCCGAACAGTATATGTATCTCCAGCGGGTCTTTCTTTGCTGGGTGCGTCATCTTGGAAACACCGATATATTGTTGCTCTGGATTTACCTCCTGCCTCAAAGATGGATGATGAAGAGATATGGATGCTACAAGTCCCTGAACATGATTTTCGGAATCCTGCCCTTCTGTGCCGCAGTCCTCATGACAAAAATGAAAGAGACATCCAATTCAGCTTATCTGTGGTTGACGATTGTATGTACTGCCCCGCATAATTTCTTGGTCTGGACCGTCCTAACCTTCATCGTAGATGCCACTCGGCTTCGGAAATGCGATTGTTCTCCAGACCATGTTCAGTAAGCGTTGCGATTTTTTCTGCCTAAATTCTTACCAACATTGTTGCAGTCGCTTTGGTATCACACCTGCCCGAGTCGCAAATGGCTGTCGGAACGGGCTTCGCACAACTGTTACGCGGGTTAGGTAGGCCTTGAATCGGTATTTGCCCCTCACTCTGTTATTCAGCTTGCTTGCAGGACAAGTAGGCGGGCTCGCCTTCGCATCTGCGGTCTTCCAATCTCGTCTCAACACTGAGCTCCATAAGAGCTTCCCAAACGGGTCTGAAGAGGTTTCTTGTCCCTCTCACCGCCGTTTGCCTCTTCTCTGATCATGACCTTTCGCTCATCCAGCTCATCATGAGGATCCGGCATTCCGTGCGCTTGGTCGGGAGCCTTCCCCCTGATACCCAACGCTTAGCTAGGGATGCATATGCTGCAAGCTTGAAGTCCGTCTTCATCCTTGCTGCATCTGCGTCGATTCTAGCGTATCTTGCTCGTTTGCCGGTACGCGCTTTTCATCTATTCTTGCTTGATTTCTCTATACGTCCTTCCCAGATTCCGGACAAACGCCTAGAAGACTCCGTACCCAGGACCAACTCTCTCGATTCGGACGACTCTTCGCCTGACACGGGTCCACACGTGGAAGAGATCAGGGATGACGAGGACAAAATTGTGCGGCCCGGGTCCCAGAGAGGACTTGCATAGTGGTCGTCTTGAACCGATTGGGATATTCAAAGGGAAATTTCTTGCATATTTATTATTTATCCTACGTCCGAACATAGAGCGTTAATGATTGGTGTACTTTCTTGTCACGTCACCGGGTGGCATTGTTCTTTGTCCCATTTGGAGATAATTGCCACATACGGGAGTCAGCTTAATCAGGTATGGCACTGTCCAATGAATTGCCCGCAGCGCCCTTTGAATATGAAGAAGGCAGAGTTTGTTTTGTGGAAAGCATTGTCCTTGACAAAGTATCACATCCCTGACAATCAATTTACATTGACATGCCAAAGACATTGTGCTGTGAATGAGGACAAAGCAACCTCACTTGGACCCTCCATTATAAATGCGCCACCAGACCTTGGCAGGCTGATATATAAACCACTATAAATAACTATAAAGTATTGAT
>JANKHO010001225.1:0-10849 GCA_027627235.1 Agrocybe chaxingu | reverse complement strand
ACATCGACTTCTTCGGAACCCCAGAAGTAGTTTCGTTTGTCCGCAAAGCCGTCTAGTCGAAGACGCGCTAGCCCTATCTTACCACAAGATTTATCGCCGTCTCTTTCCACATCTGCTGGTTTGTAATTGTTCACAGCGACTACTCATGCGACCCTCTTACGTACTACCGACGCAGTCTTATCTTGCCATGCGACTGAACTCTCGAGACCGACGAAATCATCCCAAACGCAAACCGATCAAGACGCGCCTCCACCCCTTCAATTAAAATTTCAAACATCGAAGCACGCATCTATGATTTTGCATGGGTATATGGAAGGATTAGATTCTATCTAGTTTCACGACCACCGCGAGATTGTTTTGTAGACTCTTTCTATTTTCTATGTTTTATGTGAATCACCGAAGTGAAAGAGCAGCTCTTGTGCCCCCGGCAGTGCGTTGGCCACTTGAGGGACTTATCTCCTCCTACTCCACATCGTCGCTGATTAGATGCCCATGAATAGCTGGACTTCCACAACGAGGCATCGTTATAAGTCATTGCACACGGCTTGGACTCATGGATCGAGGTACACGGTCCTCAACTCGCTCGACCCTTTAAGGCTGTTCGAGAAGTCGTGTTTTTGTACTCATTCCATCGATGGTGAATAGTCGAGTACTTTCTCTTAATACCTGCTAACGAGGGCAACTTGAGCACGAGACCAGCAACCAAGACCATAGTTGTCAATTTAGGCGGTCAGACACCCATGCCAGGGTTTACAAACATGCTACCTCGGTAGATTTGTTTTCCGGCCTTCAGGAAGCTGCATTCTGGTCGTTGTCCTGGTCCAGGTCGGAGAGGTATGGGGAACCGTCCCCAGCGCCCGGCCCTAGTGCTAGGCCTGTTGGGTAAATCTCTGATGGGTTCGGCTCTCAAGCTATGATTAACGGCCAGTAGAAGGGATGGGGCATCCAAAAATTCACAGCGATAAAACTCGACCGAGTAGGTCAATTTGCCGCCGTTTGTGCGTGACATGGCAGGATGCTATAGTGAGTAAACCGGAGGTGTCTCCGGCGTTGGCGATGGGGGAGTTCTCCGAGTGTGACGACGTCAGTCAGGGTCCGGTTTTGGATTTGATCGATCATCACCTGTGAGAACAATGACGTCAGAGCGACGATTGAGCCAAGCAATGCCAAATATGTACATGACGGTTTCCTCTTTCAACCACCATGTCCCCTTGCAAGTCGGTGCCCATGCCGCGCACAAAAAGTGTGCTCGTCACCCAGGGCACCCCCTGAATTATATTTATGCCTCTCAGTAACGCTCTTCGATCATTATGGAGCTGTATGTCGCTCAAGCTTTTTTGGCACGAGCATATGAGAATGCGTGGTGAGTACAGTTGATTGCAAATGGATTTTCGCTTACTCTCTACCTTGCAGATTTAAGGAAGAAGCAATTCAAATCTATTTATAAGTGATTAAACCCATTCAATCCGTCATGCTTCCCCGCACTAACGACCCACGTTCGTGTTCCGTCTTATATAAGGAGGCCGCCCAGCAGCGAGCATGGTGCAATTCTTCTCTCAGCCATTGAGCAAGAATGCTTATACCAATACTCCTGAGTATGCTAGCCCTTTATCCGGACGTTGGGCATGCGGTATCGATTCAGCCGTCGGCATATACAGTCCCAGGCGCATTCCCGACTTCGGTGTTTACAAAATACTACAACAATCCAACAGCGACTTCTGCACAAGTTCAACCCGTTGTGTCGGACGTGATTACTGTTGAGTCTCCTCATGTATCGTTGCATTTAGCGCTTCATTCTCACTTCCAATAGCATGAAACGTATCTGTTGTCCTTAGTGGATTCTAACAACATTCCAGTCAACAACACGATCGACCCACATCCACTACCACCAGCGGCTTCCCCATCTCAGCTTCTTATCAGTGCACAAGCTCAACTAAAATCCATTTTTTCGAGTCCTACTCTCGCCGGAAATTCTTGCGCTCGTTGCCAAGCTGCACTTGAAATTGGAAAGTTCGTATCACTTGCAACGCCAGCTAACGGACCAGCATTCTTCATCGATTTCTGCAATACCTTTAAGCTCTCGAGTTCTTGCGACGTGACGTACAGTCTGTCAGGGATCGGTTCCGTCATTACTCAAGTTGTGGCTAATGCTGATGTTGGTGGCTATGATGGGCAGGTCAGAGAAAACATGCACAGTTCCTCTTGTCACTTGCTGATTGAAAGGCATACCGAAAGGCCTTGTGTCAAAATTTCTTTAGCATGTGCCCCCCTCCACCAACAGTATCTTTGAACCTTACTGGATGGTTTGCAAAGCCAAAACCATCACCTCTTCCAGCTTCGAAGCAGCGGAGTGGAGAACGGCTAAAAGTGTTGCATTTGTCAGACGTTCATCTAGATCCCAGTGAGTCGTGACGCGTTATTGAAGAACCCATGTATGCCTTCGAACACATTTACTCGCAGGATATGCTAGTGGGGCCGAAGCTAATTGCAGTTCCGGCACGTGCTGTCGAGCGAACAAACCCAACCCCCTCAGTCCGAACTCTGTTCTTTTAGCCGCTCCACGATTCGGAGCTTATCACTGGTCAGTAGAAGAGGGTTGCATTGGCCAGATTCTTACAGGATCCGTATCAGCGACACACCATTATCTCTGACTCTATCTGGTCTTGAGGCGATACCCGTTCTCACAGGCACTAATGGCAGCGGATTCGCTTGGACGTTGTACACTGGAGACCTGGTTTCCCATGATCCTGACAATCAGCTTTCGAGGTCAGTTGTCAACGTCTGATTCAAAAATAAAAGCATTGTAAATGTTCGCATCCAGGCGTTACGTTGAGTATACGGAAGTACGTTGACCATGAATAGTCTTCGGAGTGACGGTCGGCTCTAATCCCGCTACAAGTCCATCATCTATGATCTATTCAAACGCATGCTTGGTAGCGGGCCTGTGTACGCTGCTTTGGGGAATCATGACAGTTACAACCAGTGGAGTCTATTCCTCCAAGTAACTTCCACGTAGCTCTCTTACCAATTTATCTGAACAGAGCTCAGGATGCTCCACGTTCTCTTGGAGGAGCGCTTGCTCAGCAATTCAGCTGGTAATCCTTCCATAGCAATGAAGACGGATGAGTCTTCTGACCCTATCACAGGAACTACGACCATGTTGCAAGCCTGTGGGAGCATGAGCAGTGGCTCCCGCACTCTACAGTACAATTGGCACGCTACCATTATTCGGCCTACATGACTAGACGCGGTGACGGGCTAAGAATCATCTCTCTGAATACCGACTTTTGTGCGCATATTTTTTCCCTCAAGGAACACCTATATGGAACTGACCTTCTCAATATCAGGGTACCGGTATGGGGTTCTTCTGCCGGGGATTTGCGCCTATCATCTGAAAGTTCTTCAGGGCCAATTACTTCAACTACATTAACATGACCAATCCAGATAATTCCGGGATGTTACGATTCCTGACAGATGAATTGCAAGATGCGGAAGATACAGGGGATCGAGGTGAGGAGCGGCGTCGTAATTGTCATCATCCGGCGTTCATGAAGGCGTTCTAGTCTGGATCATGGGACATGTCCTTACAGGTTGGGACGGCACAAATCCGTTGAGGAACCCGACCAATCTCTGTAAGTGGCTTTCCCCTCCTACTTCTTTGCACCCTCCACGCTTATGCAGTTACCATAACAGTTTATCAGATGTAAGCCGAAACGGCCAGGCTAAATAATTATTCTGGTTCACACATCGAACAGAGTTGATCGCTATTCACCTCATGTCATCGCAAGTAAGTGCCAAGTAGTCTTTCCTGAACCACGGTTGAAGAAGCGTTTCGGCAGACATCTTCTTTGGGCAGTAAGAAAGCTCCTTCCCTGACCCACAATTTGACCCTTGCTCACATATGGCAAAAGCACGCATGAGGATCAAATGAATGTCCGTCCCAGTGCCTGCCTTACGACATATTCTAGATTGACTCCTGAGGATCAGATATTCTACACGAACAATGCCACTGAGATGATATCTGAGGCCGCGACAGCGGTTTCATGGGCATGTCCTTGTTATCTCCCAGTGCGAGCAAGAGCTATTTCTCACTACTTGTCACAGATAGGCCCTTCGTTGACCCCCAATAATAACCTGAACTCGGGATTCCGTGTGTACGAAGTCGATTCTGCGGTTCGTCAGTATCTTGCAGTTCTAATGGCTATGGATTGACCCACTTCCTTGACAGACGTTCGAAATTATGGACGCGCATACGTCCGTCCTCATTTGCTCTTTGACAAGGACTTGCCGCTGATAGATTCCCAACGGTGTTTAGATGGAAGAGTGACGTCAGTTCGTTCCCTGCGTTGGATCCTCAAACCGAGTTCGGACCGACTTACTCTTACGAATACAACACACGCGAGGCGTATGGAGGCGATATTAGTGGATGGAGTGCAGACGATCCGCTTAACGCGACGTGGTGGCATCTGGTCACCGAAGGCATGAATTAATTTCAGTGAAAGTGCTCTGGCATGCCCTGACTTCATTTTCACTGTCAGCCATGGAAGCAGATTCGAGTCTCGTCACCGTCAGGAGGCTTTCATCTTTTTCTCAAACGAAAGCTAACCTTGCCTCAGACTTTCAACACATTCCAAGGCAAAAGTTCGGTTCAGACGCCTCCATGCACAGGTGACTGCGTCGCAGCCAAAATCTGCTACATCAGGAGCGGTTCCGCCCCAATCGCCATGCAGAACTGCAAGCAAGGTTTTGGGTCGGTTCAATAATTATGGGTATTTTGCTTCGGTTGCTACACAGCATATATACAAATTTTCGACAGCGTTGAATCCCTTCTTAACTCTAAAGCTATCTATGTGCGAGCAGGGGTGTTCTCGGCGAAGTACTCGTGCGAGTCGGCGTTCATAACAGCAAGGGCAGGGTTGCTCCTGGCGAGGTTCTGAGCAGCAGTCTGGCCATAGGCGTGGTCGTCGGTGCCACCATTGCGGGTGTAGTGGGAAGCCTCGTGGATGATGGTTCCAGCCTTGGAGTCGGTACCAGTGGTGGGAGCGTTCCAGAAAGCGTCTACGAAAGAAATCCTAATTGGAATCAGTTGGCCCGACTAGGAGGAAAATGCTTACTGCAGAAGTAGATCCTGCCGAAGGTGTCGGGGTAGACATAGGCGTAGGCACTGTCCGTGCAGGTGCAGTCGTAGGTGAAGCTCGAGAAGTCATTGTTATTGATTAAGTTGAAGTGGGACTGGACGGTGCTCTTGCGGGCAGCGGTGTAGGTTCCGAACCAGGTGGAGTACCTGTTGGTAGTGGCACTGATACTGACCAGGTAGCTGAAACAATCACGATCAACTACAATCCCGCCAGGGAGCCTTAAAAGAGACTTACTTATATGACGAGGAAGCGTAGGTCTCAGCGGCGGCAACGGCAGAGTTAACTGCGGTCTGCCTGGCAGCAGAGCATCCGATGAAGGTGGCACGCTTGGAGAGCCTGTGGAGGACTCGTCGCGACGGGCAATGGCGAGGTTGCCAGACAGCTGGGCGGTGTAGGCGCTGGTCTCCTCAGCGTGGACGACACCGATAGAGTTGTCATCCTTCACAATGTAGAAGGTGCTGTCACCCTCGAAATCGAAGGAGCCGGCGCCGCAAGCAGAGAAGTTGTATCCTTGGGACACTGGTGTGACGAAGTGAGAAAAAGAGTGATTAGATGGGAGATGGGATAACTTACGATCGTGGTCAACCTCGATCGAAGCACCAGGTGCAAGGACGGTGTAGGCACCCTGCTTGGCAGCAGCCTCAGGCGAGTACTTGACCTTGACACCAGTGAAGGTGGGACGGGCACCGTTGGCATCAGCGATCCTGAACTTGTTGACTGGGCGCTTGGACAAGAGCGAACGGGGATCGCTGAGGAGCTTCAAAGTCTCGTCGCCGGTGTTGGTGATGGTAGCCTTGACCGTGAGGTGCTCGACGCCCTTGACAGTGCTTCCGCCTGAAAATGAAAGGATTAGCATGTGGTTGTGGCGAATACCATGTCGGGCAATTACCTGACAGAGACAGAGACAGGGCCGGGGTGGCCGAGACAGAAACAGCGGTAAGAACGAGCGAGACCAGCAGGGATTTGACAGAGAACATGTTGGGCGAAGACGAAAGGCTAAATCGACCTTCAGAACTGGTTGCTCAGTGAAGTATTTTATACTGGAGACGGGCAACAAAGATCGCTAGAGACATCGCCTTGGCAAAATAGAGAACCATTTGGCGCAGAACCGATACACGCGCCGCTTCGACTATAGCGACAAGTGGGCCATGAAGACAGTTGATCGCAATATCGAGGGTCCGCATGTTCGTCGACGGTAGAGAACCAGGCCATGTCTGAATCAGTAGTGTTAAGGATGGAGGTCATCCGTCTTGCCCCACCCGGAATACGATAGTTACCTCAGTAGCGAGAGCCAAGACTATGGGGGTCGTTGAAGGACAACATGGAGCGCACAGCGGCAGCAAAAAGGACCGTTGAAGTCGTGTTCAAGTGCTTGGTAGCCATGTGCGAGGATGACGATAAGTCTTGTCATATGGGGGCCTGTGAAAAGCGCGAAGCTATGGGACCAGCGTGGGTCTGCCAGAGATAGAAAGTGCACCATGCAATTGATGTTCTTTTCGGCGGAGGACAACCATCGTTGCGTCAAGATCAGATTAGATTAGATAAACTTCATGACCATTGTCCCGAACTCCGTTGGTCGCTTGCTCGTGCGCGTCATGCTCGACCACGAAGCCCTTCCGCCCGAAATATGGCTCCACATATTCGACTGGGCTACCTTCAACCCATACATCGTCAACAACGCCTCTGTTCCATTCACACCAATCCCAGACTCTACACGGGACCCCAGCCTCCAGGTCTCCACTGCGCTGTCCTCGGTCTGTCGCACATGGCGCTGCTGGGCAGCGCAGTCATTATATCGGGACGTCAAGATAAGCAGCGATGCACATGCTCTCAAGCAGGCGTTGGACGGACATCAACACGCAGGTGCGTCCTATGGGCAGTTGGTGCGTTCGTCGTCCAGTTGTCCTTGTGCATACTCGTTTCTGACCAGTCACGAGTAGGTTCGTCGTGTGGTCTTGCCTTATCAAAGCACAGTGACGGGCCCTTCTCGGATGCTCGAGTCTGTCGAGATCCTGAAGCTGTGTCCTCATCTCCATACACTCCACCGTCCCCAGCACCCTCTAGCTGAGCCTCTCCCCTTCGACTACGAGGCGGAATGCCCTCCCTTGCCATCACTGCAGCGTCTAGAATGGTGGCACCATAATGAAGCAGACCGAACGGGAGGCATAAATGCGCTCGGCGTCGTTTTGCGTAACGCTCCCCGTCTCCGTTATCTCTTCGTGGGCGGTGTCCTCGGTGCCCATCACATCTGCATGGAACCCGGCCGAGTTTTCCTTCCAGACCTCGAGACAGTTCGCCTGCAAGTCAGAAGCGGCATGCTTCTCCGCCAAATGGTCTCGCAATGGTTCCTACCCTCTCTGAAGCACGTCATTCTAGACTCTCCGGTTGTCCGGGATGGGTCGCAAGCCATCTGGGAGACGTTCGGAGAACAGCTCGAGACTTTGGAGTTCGGAAAGCACGTTCGCTTTCTTATCAGTGACTTCCTTACGCCCTGTCTGATGAGTTGCCCCAACCTTAAAGAGCTGAACTATTATATCTTTTTCACCTCTCCCCCCCGAAAGCGACATCGTCCATTCGAAACTTACCACTGTAGGTCTCCACGCGCACGTCAATGCACTCCTCACAGAAGGAGGGTCGGCCTGGAACTTGGTTGAACATCATTTCGAAATACTCACCAGTCCGAATTTGCCAGCTCTGCGACGCATCGTCCTCTATGGTGACTGGAGGGCGGTCCTTCTTCACTCGCGTTTTGTTACAATCAAGGAGATGGTGAAGATGAGCGACAAAATCTTAGAGCTGTCTCATCAAGCAGACCGTCGGGCCTAGATGTGGGTGAAAGTAAGTACGTTTTGATTATATAATCATGTCTTAACTGGCTGATTGTTTCGTGTATGTGTTCGATGAACGCAAGTCGGCCGTTCCTGCTGCGAGTACACGGCTATAGAGCCATAGAAACGCTTTGACGTCCAAGTCCCTTTACAATAACATCAGTGCAAGCATATCGAATAATACACTCTACGGTAAAGCCTGTCTGAGATTCCGATGACACGAACGCAACGACAAGCCGCACTCCCTCTCACTGCCCATTTTTTTTACAACTACTCGACCCGGCACAAGTTCTCATTGACGGCTATCACGTCATGACGCAACACTGGTCTATTCTTGCCTGAAGATGGATGAAAGCTATCTTTGATATGCTACACCTCTACATCAACCACCGAATTCATTTACCAACTTTCCTTCGGATCGAGTATCGCAGACTGGCACCTCGTCAAAGCTGTTAGCCAATTCAAATGTCTACAAGCTGTCCGAGTATCCGTGTGTGGGAGCGCGAAACGTCTTCTATTCTACTTTTATCACAGGAAGCCGTTTATTGCGCGGTTCGGAGACCCGACACGGTCGTAAATACAAACAGCATTCGCATATATACCCCCGACGCCACGAAGATGCTAGATATCCCTTCCTGACAGCTCTCACTCACCGTATGGCTTCATCTCCCAAAGACTTCACTGTCGCCATCGTTGGTGGTGGAATGTGTGGACTGGCTTGGTGAGTTCGGCCAGGGTAAATTATAATCCGAATGTGACCTACTAAAGCCGTCCACAGTGCTATTGTTCTCAATAGAGCTGGGATTGACGTTAACGTGTTCGAGGCAGCTGTGAGTAACGAATGTTATTCTGC
This sequence comes from Agrocybe chaxingu, assembly GCA_027627235.1. Classification (NCBI taxonomy): domain Eukaryota; kingdom Fungi; phylum Basidiomycota; class Agaricomycetes; order Agaricales; family Agrocybaceae; genus Agrocybe; species Agrocybe chaxingu. The sequence continues at coordinate 2,030 of JANKHO010001225.1, read as the reverse complement.
CCCCGGATCATGTTTGACACTTGTATTCCTCCAGACGAAATTTGGTGAAGTTGGTGCTGGTGTTGGCTTCGGTACAGATTCGCCGGTTTCTCTCGAGATACTCCCGTGACTAATAGTTTATAGGGCCCAATTCTCTGCGAGCCTTGAAAGGGCTGGGTCTCTATGATGCTGCTCTTAAGGCTGCGAATGAGCCTCCCAATATGCGTTTATTTCGTTTCATAGCTGGGACCGGGGACCATGAGCTCATATACGATGTAAGCTCTATACTACAACTGCAGCGTCTCACATACCTCTTTGTTTATAGTATGCAAACTTGGCTAAGAGCGAAGAAGATCAGACCGGCTTTGGAATTTATCGGTACTTCCTCCCTCCATTCCTTTTTCTTCTAAGAGTCGTAGTTAACTAATGCGGCTCCTTCTCAGACCGGCCTTCATCGACGCTCTCACACCATTGATGGACCCAAGCAGAACGCACTTCAACAAACGCTGCATTTCCGTCGAGAAAGCAGCCTCGGATCGACAACTCCTTCGGTTCGCAGACAAGTCGACCTTTGAAGCGGACCTTATCATTGGCGCCGACGGTATCAGAAGTGCCGTTCGGAAAGTCATCGTTGGGGACGAGAGCAGCTGTCTCGGGTTCTCGAATACTGTCGCGTGCCGAGGACTGGTCCCAATTGATGCGTTAAAGGCGGAGGGTATGAAGGTCCCTGTTCATACTCGTCCGCATTGTTGGACTGGTCTTGGGAAGGTGAGGGTTCTTTGTAGTTCGTGCATGTCTTACTGGTAGCAAGGCGCTAAACGCCTTTCCTTTAGCATTTGATAACCTTCCCGATGAAGAACGACACACTCGTAAGTGATTGATCTCTTAATTTGATGGCAGCTTACTTCCCAGCTTATCTAGCTGAACGTAGTGGCATTCATAAGCACACCTGATGGATCAAAGTTATCTCCAGAGCACCCCCAGCCTTGGGTACGAACAGCCCCTCAGCAAGAACTTCTCAACGGGTTTCAAGGGTTCGGGAATGACGCCATGACGATTTTGAAGAACATCAAGACACCCAGCCTGTGGTCCATTCACACCTTGCATCCCCCTTTGAAGAGCTTTGTGGCCGGTAGAGTCGTGCTTGTCGGCGATGCGGTAAGTGCTGAACAATAGATTTCTTCCCCTGCTTATTTTGTGGATCAGGCCCATGGGATGTTGCCACATCTTGGTGCTGGCGTCGGTCAAGGTTTCGAGGACGTCTACACGCTCTATCGGCTACTTACTCACCCTGCGACCAAAAAGTCTAATCTCGAGGTACATCCGCGTTATACTCCGATGAAATGTTCGAATACTCTCTCTGACAGGCTTCTTGTAGAGAGCGCTTGCAATATACGACGACATGAGACCCTCTCGAGCGAACATGGTTCTTGAGGGAAGCATCAAGGCCGGAAACGTTTACGACGGATTCGGAGAAACTAAGTACTCGGCTGAGGACATGGTCACTCATCTGACAGGACAGTGGGACCCCGTGTGGTTCTACGACATAGTTGCAGAGGTTTCCGACACCCTCAAGCAGAGGGAAAACGAACTGTTCCCCTCGGCTACGTCATAGAGGCGATGTTTAGGTGATAAGTATGATATGGACGATGTGGGATTCAGAAACGTCCGGAATGACATGGTGTCCTTCCTTTAAATTGTCACACCCGCGATGCGAGAGATCCTCCCATCGCGTTTCCGCACTTCAAGACTGGCCACCCAGTGTTTGGTCCATTTATACTTTACATCCTCCTTGGAAGAGCTTTGTGACTGGCAAAGTTGTCCTTGTGGGCGATGCGGTGACGCCACGCTTTACCGACTACTCACTCACCCTGCGACCGCAAGGTTCAATCTTGAGGTACGTGTTAGACCTCGTTGATGTGTTTGAATCTCATTTCTCAGTATCTCCTTGCAGAGGGCACTCGCGATTTATAACGAGGTAAGACCCTCTCGAGCTAACATCAAGACTGGAAGTGTCTACGACGGATTTGGAGAGTCCAAGTACTCAGTTA
>JANKHO010001224.1:0-10850 GCA_027627235.1 Agrocybe chaxingu | reverse complement strand
CTGAGAGCACCTGGGGCGTGGCTTCCGACCTGCTTGATGAGGGCACCCAGTCGTGGGTCGCGAGCGTGCAACGTCTCGTGGCTAGTAAGGGAAAAGAATGTTCAATTCTTGTTCATGGCGAGAAAAAATAGTGGACGTACTGCACGTCACCGAGGTGGGAAGCAAGACTGGGGGCGGCGAGGACGGCAGCAACGAGAACGGAGTTGGTGAGTTGAACCATGTTGGATAATCAAATTGGTTTCAAAGGTCGTGAAAGTGACGAGGATGGGCTTGCGATCAACGCAGCGTAATAGGATGAGGATGTCGGGGTGAGACCAGCTGAAGGAACCTCGACGAACCAACCATGCTTTTATAGGGTCCATCTCGAAGATGCAGGCGACTCTCGGAGACCGACTCCTATTGCAAAGCATCGCGATGCCGTGGCGAATGATCGTCAAGGATCGACGTCACGCCTCTATTTTCGGCATCAACTTCACGATCGGCGCTTGTCCAAATGTTCGATTGCCACGCGAGGCGCCTTCTTCAGGAGGTGGGGGAGCCAGGTCTCCAGGTGCACTGGGGTCTTCGGCTATTCAAATTTCAATAGACGACGGCAGTCGTTACCAAGGGCGGCTTACGCATGTATTGAGACGCTTCTCTCGAGATCGAAGGAAAGATGCCGAGGCTCCTTCTCTCCAGGCAGTTTAGGGCAGCTTGCACTCCTCGACACAGACACAGACCAGGGCGGATCGTTGGATAGACTTGGACGCGAGCAAGTAAAGCGGACTCAGTGGCGCATTGCTTTTTTCGGTCTTTGCATCATCGCCTCCGGGTTTAGCCAGCAGGCGCTTCGGCTATTGCATGCAGTGGAGACAGGAGGCTGTGGTACATGGAACCCAGGTTATTATTATTCGCCCTCATGCATCATGGACTGATGGAAACGCCAACCACTCTCTAGACAGCTCCAGGATTCGATTACGATGATGATTCAGCGGCCTCCTGACCGCAGGCCGAATTTCAATGAATGCCACTAGGCGACGATCGCGGGCGATAAAATGTTTCAGAGAGCTTCTTCACTTCGACGGCTATCCATTGGAGGGGGAGCTGGCCAGTGCTCGTCATATGCTGACCACCCGTACTTCTCGGCTCCACGTTGTCCACGAAGTTGCGGCCAAAAAGCGTATTCCCCCAGATCCTTATGCCCCCCTGAACACGATCGGTCGATTGGAAAAGACAGGATTCAACGAGTTGTCGGAAATAACGCTATTTGAGTTTGACATAGCACTTACTTTCAACGTGTCCTAGAAGTACGCAATAACCATTGAATCAAAGAGGTGCCTAGTGAAATATAAAAAAAAAATTGGATCATGGTATATCAGAGTTCGCGAACTTGCTGACGTAGACGTACGCTGGTCGTGACATATCGACCGCCTGTCCAACTTCAGGAGAAGCTACCTAGATGGTATAATGCGTAGGGAAAGGATCTAGAAAATCAAAATCGAAGACAATTCGATTTCGTTTCTTGACTGCATTTTCCGGAGCCCAGGATGAAAACGATTCCTTTTTTCGAGCCCTCCAAGTTGTCATTCCTATCCCTTCCCAACAAAATGCTTAGTCCAAAACTGCTGCTCTGTAGTCTCGATCAAGTCCTTCAGTGAATGGACGATGATGAAAGGGATCGGAAAATCCCATTGTCATCTAATCTAATCAACTTCTGCGGCTCAAGGCGGTCTCGTTTCGGGTCCAACGTTGCAGCGCTGGCCTGATGATTGTTGCAGGGTTTAGCGCCCACGACCTCGCCGAATTGCGGCCGCTGGGCTATGCTCCACGACATCGAATGTATACGGTGAGTATATGGACGATTAATTTCACCCTTCGTGCTAATCCTATGCATATCTGGGCGTATCCCAGCACAGCGCACATCCGCAGCAACATAACTTGGCTCGTATATAACACACACAGGCACGAGCGTCGTGAGATCTGAGGACGTTGGCCGTTTACCCAACATGCCTGCATACCCAACTTCTCCACCTAATGTCTTCCTTTCATCCTCTCGTCGCGGCCTCATTCGATATTCACCACCAGAAGGATCCGAAGCTCTATGGTCCTCGGCAGAAGTAGCAGTTCCTCCACGGAGAGCCAACTGCCTGTCCAGGTTTCCTATCGCTGGAAACGATATCCCGGGCGATATCTGGCGTCTAATAGCATTCCATATAGCGAAAACCATGAAAATCCAGTATATGCTCCCGTTGATGGCGGTAAACAGGTCATTCTTCGAGTTCATCCTAGATTTGAAGTACCGTGAGGTGCAGTGGCACAACGTGGACGCAGATTTCGTGAAGACGTTGAGGAGACTCCAGTGAGTGCATTTCTAAGTTGTGGCTTCGTGCCCTATCTTCAGAAATTGACTCGTCAAGCGTGTAGGCATCCTATCATATCTCGACGTGTCAGGAAACTCTCCGTGCGCGTCGATGCTCTCGACGATCTCTTTGCACCACAGTCGTCGTTGAAGAAGCTTTTTTCATACCGCGGAGCACTTGCAAGGAAGAATCTCAGCCAGGAGGCGATTCTCCGTTTGTTCATGACTGCCGCCAATGGGATGATTGGGATGATCAAATTCGACGCCGACATGCGACACTCACCTAAGAACAAGGATACGTTCATATTTTTATTCGTACCGCCTTCAGTAACAACTTGCACAGTCTGGTGCTGCGAGCCCAGTTATCCACGTTCAATTTGCTCCTCCCAATTGGCGATTTTAAACATTTAGACGAGCTCGATTTCAATTTCGATTATACCGTTGTCGAGGACCACTCCAGCACGCATGAAGGGTCGAAAGAAGATGCGCATGCACGAGCTCCTACAGAAACAGTCATTCCCTTCATTTCTAGTTGTCGATCCGCCCTACGATCACTGACGATAACCTCTTCCTCGTCTGTCGATCTCTCCAATAATTTCTTCCGTGGTCTTCCGGAGTTTGCTGTACTACGCAGACCCCAATTGAATGTCAGGCTTAGTGGATCCCACCTCAGCGATCCATCCTCCCTCGTCCATTTCTTGCACAACAATTCCACCTCTCTGCTCCACGCGACCATCACGATCAACCCCGAGACGCCTAGGCAGAATTGGACAAGAGTACAAGATCTCCTCTACCTGACGCCCGGTTGTCTCTCCGATCTTGAGTCGCTCGAGATGCCTTGTCTCTCCCTCGCCAAGACCCTGCCCATAATTGGCAGATCCTGCAGGACTCTCACCAGACTTTGCCTTTCTGGTTATTATCTCCACATCGCAGAAGTTATGCAACTTGTCGAGGTTTTGCAGTCTCACCCCTTGGAACACCTCTCTTTCGAAGTCCAAGTTGTTGACTTCACTCTACTTAACCTTCTGGCAAAAGTCATGCCGCGCTTGTGTTCGCTTGCTCTCATCTACGAAGCAGATATTGATTCAATGCAGGTAGGTTCGCGTTTCTCACTTACTTCAAAAGTAACTTTTAGCTGATCTATTCTTGCCGCAGTTGATTCCATACGATCTGTCGCCCACCGCTCGAAAAACCTTTGGGGATTGGAAACTCCGTGATATTGACCTACGACAGGGCAAGCGTACATCCCCCCACGGTTGGCTCTCACCTTTCTCTTATTGTGGCGAGGACCGTGCCATGAAGCTCATCTCCGCCCAAGTCCCCTCTATTCGGACCTGGAAGGGAGTTCCAAAGGAGTGGTGCACTAATTGAAGCCTGCATGATGACTCGAAATTGGTGTCGAGTAGCTATCAAAATTCCTTCAATCCCCTTCGTTGTTAAAGCGCCGAAATACATTTTATAGGAAGGGGGTTAAAGGAATTGTACTTAAAAGCAGGCCCGACTCGCTTTGGGAAGGTAACAGAGTGGGGATGTAATAATAGGCCGGTATTATCGATCATTAATGGAGAGAATGGAACCCCTTGTATTGTACACCTTGAGTTCAATATTAATATTACAATCGCTACCGACCTCCTGAGCAAAGGTCGAAAGGCATCTGCGTAGGGCTGCACCCCCGCCTTCAGGCCTTCTTTGCACTCTTCAGAAAGCTCAGGTTCGAATCACGGAAAGCATAGCCCCAGACATCCTTCAACGCCGGGAAGGCTTTCATACCGACCAGGGCTGCGTCAAGCTCGGCCCGTTCATGCTGCGGAACTCGTATTGGCACGAGCTAGTAGTCACGCATTCCTAGTTCAGTCTAAGGTAGATATTTTTTTCAGAGTATTTAGCCTTCCTCTGGGGCTTGTGAGGATCCTGATTATGGAGACGGGAACACCGATGCGTTCGCCTTCACGTGAGCCGATCATGTACGCGAGTTTAATGAAGCGGAGAGAAGGTGAGAAGGACTAGGGTACAGTGCGCTATCTGATGAATGAAGATAAGCCGGGGTACAGAGGAGTGGGGATTGGAAAAAGGAATAATGACTCACATAGTGTGCCGGTTGATCAGAATAGCTTCAATAATAGATCGCAGCATCTGCGCAGACCCGAGCATGATGTCCCATGCTAAGTAGGAGGATATCTGCATCGTATACCAGATCTATTACAAGCTCCTCGGACCTGCTCTGATGGTGTACTCGACTATCTTCGGAGAATTGAGGGCATTCAGCTCCGTGGGTTGGAAGTCCCGCAGCACTCCAGCCTCCGAGATTCTAGAGAGGAGTGATCTCAAACAATTGTGTCCCAGCTCAGTTAAGTCGCCTCCAAGGACGTCCGCTACCAGGGGTTGCCACGGGAACGAACGGTTTACGGTATATAACCGGATGGTAGTTCGAGCACGAGTGCGCAAATCTGACTGACGATTCCTCACCGTTATGTCGAGGAGTTGTTTCGCGTGATCGATAGAGGACTGTGAGATGACTGCTGGGGTCTCTTTTGGAAAGATAAGGCTGGTTTTAATCAATATTTTGCGAAAGAGGTGGTGCTTGACTCGAGCGTGCGTGAGTGGGAAAGTGAGTGCGTATGAGAAGAGAGTTGTCCTGAGCTTGTCGGTGTCGTCGCGGTACTGGCTGTGGTACTCATAAGCTGCGACGAGCTCGTCGACGATCAGTTCGAGGATTTCACTGCAAAGACTCGGCTCCTGCTTGCGAGGCGGTTCGCGGGTCTGAGCGTCCATGGTGGTAGCAGGGACAGGAGGTGGCATAAGCCCATCAGTGACGTATCGCGTCATCCTCAGCTTCGACTTGGATCATTGTTGAAAATCTGAGATGTTTATAACCACACGAAGGGAATTTCAAGCCGCGATTAGCGATCGCTCCGTTAGAACTACAAGCGCTCAACTGCGAACAGTGCCACAGAAGCAAATCTTTGCAGCCAATCGCATTCCATAGAGATAGTGGCGCACCGGCAAATCGGCCCTTCGCCGGCCCGGTTAGGAGAAATCTCTTCGTCATTGCGCATCAGGTCCACCCCGCTGATCTCGATATATACTCTAGAATACTCACACTACGTAAAGGAGGAGCACAGAAGTATAGAAGGGCGAAGAGTCCTCGAGGTTAGTCCTTCCTAGGGTAGAACGTTAGAGCAAAAATGCACGGTGTCCAGTAAACCCAATGAAGGACTCACAGGTTGCCTGAGGTTGACAATTATCCACGAGCTTGACAAGCAGGCATTCTCTTGTACCTCACGCTCAGCAGCTGAGATTGTCGAATTAGAAGAGGATGTAAAGTGGAACGAGGTATTTTGAGGGCATTATAGTAGGTCGACTCGAATATTCCGGTTTGGTCCAATGAAATCGAGGCTGAGGGTATTGTTAGACGAAGATCAGCGGGTTGGTGGAGGAGAGTCGAGAGTGGATTTTTTTGTGAGACAACGACCTGGCGCGAGGCCTGAGAAGTGGTGTTGCCGGCATCTCGATCTCAAATATGCCCCACTATGTAAAAGCAAAGGAGTAAGGAAGTACAAAGGAGCCAGGAAGGCCTGTATTTTTTTCCGAGGGCCGAAATGTCGATAACTTTTCCGTGTCTTGTGAGATAGGTAGAGTGCCTCCCGGGGTTTCTAGATCGACTTATCTGAGCGAAGGAAGACCTCAGAAAGCCTTTATAAGCTTGAACAAGGGCCGTACGTCGAATGGCATGAGTGACACTAGGCAAACAGGGTGAGGGTTTTAAAAATAATGCAACGATGAGTAATTTTCCCCACCTCCCCCGGTGCCCTATAAAAAGCCTTACCCATTAACAAAGTTTGCTGACGGGGCGCACAAGGTTCTGATCTCAAACGCAAATAAGCAAACCTATTAGTACATATCTCCCGGACCTTGAAGGAGACCGTCCCACGCCGATTCCTTGTTCCAAATGTCCCATCACCTTCCATGCACGTCACAGGAGCACGAGTTAGCGTCGCTCTGTCATCCCCTCGCGATTCGCGAATCCAAGTCACCCGACTGGACTCGGGTAAACAGAAGCGCTTCGGCACGCCCCATCCGCGTCCGAACCTGGAGTTGAACCCTCTTTGATACCTCTTGCTTATAAGTAGGGCGAATCTGGCCCTTGGAGGTTTGTTTATAGATTTAGACTCGCACCCTAAAGATGGCGCTAGAAATGAAATGGTGGCTCAGGACTGACACATCTGCGATCATGAGAGAGGACGGTGGATGGTTAGAGCCGAGGGATGCTTGTCCACTAACACCGGCACACAAGCGTACTCGAGTGCTTATGAGGATGATGAGAACGTATGTTATCTCTCTTCGATCGTGCACATAGATCTTGCTAATACAGGCATACTCCATTAGCGAACGACTCACTCGAAGGCCCTTGATCAATCGCTGAGCCTTGTGTACCAGTTAAAGTAGGCACAGAAGACATTTAACCCTCAACAGGCCCGCGAGGACTGGCCTATTGTCATGTTGGCGTTGGCGTTGGCAAGCAGATAAGCACTGCAGACGGGGCCATGTCGTACTTCCGACACTGCATTGTCACCGTCAGCACACGAGAAGTGACTCGGACAGGACAGCCCACTTACGCGCATATAGAGTACATCGTCCGCCGAGCGCCCTAGACCCGCGTCCGATATACTCAGCATCACAAACGTCATCACAACCACATCGAAATATCGGCCACAAGGAGCGTTAGCGCCGGTGGGGCGTTGAGGCGCTGTTCGTGATGGCAGATGCATCATGATGCAGTCACCCACGCACGCCAACGTCCGGAAAGTGCCATTGAGTACAGGAAGATGATGTAAGTCACTCAAAGCTCACGAGCGCGTATGTCGGCGCCACCAATACCAATTCCGAGGGCGGGTGGAGTCTTCCGTATCTGATTTGATTCAAAGGAAAGTAGTGGGAAGGAAAAAGGGGATGTGTTCACTTTTGGCGCGCGCCGTGCTCTTCGGAAAAAGGGGCACTCGGCGGGGGAATGGCGATGTAGGACGATGAAGGCTCTAGCTAGTCGAACGTCTTTTGTGCACGGGCGCCTTTCCTCAATGCGATCACAACGCACGCTTGTGGGTCTCCCGAAGGCCGCTCAGGGGTCAAAACCAGTTAAGCGCCCGCCCAACGCGCCTTCTTGCCGGTCCTACCAATCTAACGGCGAATTCCCTGATCTTCGAATCCCTTCTCCCCCGCCCTGTCCGACCCGTTCCTTTATCTGATTACACAATGTAAGGTCTGCCCCACGAGGGCTAATGACATCAGATTCAAAGATCACTTGACAAGAACATATCAAGGATCAGGCCTCCGGAAGCACAAATCAGAAGGCGATGCCTGTACCTTCGAATTTAAAGTCTGGTTTTCCCAAAATAAATGACGTTCCGGTCCCCTATCCTTCATCCCGGGGCATCATCCGGTAAATACCCCATCAAATACCCCATCATCCCAATTTTATCGACGGCATTTATGGGAGGACGCCCAACTGCGCCCCATACGCACTTGATCCTATCGTTCGCCCTTGACGGCTCACGGGCGATGACAGCATAGGGCCAGCAAGGGTAAAGTATCCAGGATAAGATTAGATGAGATAGCGTGGGCAAGTCTAGATAGGCGCGTATGGGCGCTGTTAGGCCGATAGCGTTGGCTTACGCGCATAGCGGACCAGTTCATAGCTACTTGGGCGAGGTTTACCTAGTCGTGGGGAATATGACGAGGAGGAAGAAGTGGATCAGATACTAGTACCAGCCCTGGATATGATATGATACTTATCTTATGTTACGGAAGGTGAGTAGAACGCGATGCAATCCGAGCGTCGGAAGAACGATCATGTTGAACTTGAACAAGGGCGCTTTATCGAGTATAGTACTCGATGTTCGCTGTTAATGGATCACTAATCACCAATCAATAGACGTTCAACGAGGGAGTTAGAAGCTCTTCCTCGCGAGGACGGCTTCCGGCAGGGTCGTTGGCACGATGAAATCATCGCGAGTCGGATTCATGAATGCATGACGAATGTTTCATTTCCTCCCCCCTTCCTGCCTTCCTTATCCTGCCCTAGCACATCTCATTCTATCATAATGGTATCTTACCTTACATACTCGCACTAGCCATCTGGAGCCTTAGCCTCCGAGTTAATCTCAAAGCCTCAAGCCGTGCCAAAAGCCGTCTTTACTCCACCAATCCGCCCATCGCGTCACCACCCTCTATCACTTCTACGATTAATTGACGGCACGTACCATTCAGAAGATCGATGGTCTACTGCCCACTGCCCAGTTAATGGGGCGGCCGAACCGCCGTTAGAGTATCCCTAGGCTTAGTCTGGCTATGACATTGGCACGGTCCCCCTGCTGCGTTCTTTTATATCAGACTCGACTCGGGTCGACATATGATAAGTGAGTACGTAGGCGTATGTAAGGGATTCGGGGAATTGACTTAGCATCTTGCACCGGGGCAGACTCGGGCTCGGAAAAGGGACCGAAAGGCTAGCGGGGTCCAGCAACATTGGGCCGCTACGGAGCCTGCGTCGTCTATTCATAGTTTCCTTGGGCCTTGGGGTGCGTGCTGCGAACTGGGCGATGCAGAAGAAAGTTGAGATCGAATGCCCTTGCGCGGCCACGAGTGGCACGGAGCCTGAAGCTTAGCTTAGCTTAGCTTCGAGGTTGGAGAGGAACGCGCCGGGTGGGGTGGGCACGTTCGCGGAGTTCCAACTTGAAAAGCATATGCGAGAGTAGGCGAGAGTATAATCCGAGTGGTACAAAGAGCTCTTGCGCCGGTTTGTTGCGTGCCGCTTCGAATTCGACTTCGACTTCGCGATCGCGTCAATGAATGACCTGCATCGCACGAAGGAAGTGATAGCACCTGATCTTCCTGTCCCGGCGTCAGTGGCAAGGATTTCGCTTGGCCGTTCGGAGGGAATGTCGGAGGTGGACATACGAATTCGAATTCGAATCAGGCGTCGAACCAGGAGACGCACGTATGTCAGCGGCCGTTGATGTATATTTAGGACGAAGCACGGGCTCAGAAGTCATACATCACGTCCGCCGTTGCTGGGAAGAATCGTTGAAGCGTGGTGGTGGAAGGCAGGCGGACACTGACATACAGAGCCTATAACTGAAGGACGTGGGTATGACAAGTGCCGTCAGCGTCACTTCGCATCGTCATATCGAATCTGGAAGCTTCCCGTCCTTACGCGACGATTAAATCACGTTTTCAGAGATTGGTTGAGAACTCACCCTAGGTTGACGACACGACACAATTAGCTGTCGTATGAATCTCATGTACGATCGACACACACGAGGGGTCTACCTAGGGACCAGCGAGATTAATCTCGAGGGGAGGCTTGGCTGGTCCTTCGGGCGATGGCACTGCAGGATCGAGCGAGCCGTGCGCACTTGAGCGTGGAGTCGGCCGGGTGGAGCAACATGGCTGGCTAGAAATGACAGTTGTGTCCCCAAAAGAGCTAGATCCTCGGTTGATGGGATCGAGGAGTGGGTGTGGGCGTTGGGAATCGAACGCCCAGGTGGGAGAAAAGGAAAAGACGATTTGGGTTTGTTCCCACTTTTCTGGGTGTGCCGTGGCAGAAAGAAGGGCCTCGCTTTGGCCGAGAGAACGTGAAGGAGGAGTTCCCAATAAGGAGATCCCGGCGGCAAGTCCTCTTTGGGCTTTGATCAGTCGATTGACGTGCGTGGGAGGGAGATCAGGATTGCGGCTTCTTTTTCTGTTGGGCAGTGGGTGGTCTGGGTATAAAAGGCACCCGGGGCAGATCCAATCGCACCTTCGTAATTGTCCGTGCGCCGCCAACTCTCCCTCCCCCGCCACTCCCTCCCTCGCAACACCCAAAATACCCCCCGCCCCCTCGTTCTTTCCCCCACCTCACCCCACCACCGCCCACGACGAACCACACACGCTCACGACCATCACTCCGCGAAATCGGGCCTTGGCTGAATTTTGAAAAATACGACTAGCGTGGACAAAGCAGGACAGCAGAGCAGAGGACAGGACTGGTCTGCAAGCCATGTCGACGTCGGCGATATACAACGTGAGTCTTTGTGTCTTTGTGTGGTGTGGTGGGCGAGGGTGGCAGAGGTGGGCGCGATTTGTCGAGAGGCTAAAAGGGGTGGGATGGAATATACATCCGTGCATAGGACACGTGTCGGGCCTCTCCTCTCCTCTTTATCGCCAACTCCGCAGCCTTCGTCCCGCGCTTGCCCTCTGCGTTCAGAAGCCGGGCGTAGCCTGACATTTGCTTTCCCACGTCCCTCTCCTCACCTCCACCCGCCCTGTCACCAACATCAACATCGCCCTCCATCCGTTTCTCCCCTCTTTTTCCGTCTCTTTCATCCTCCACCTCGTCGACCATGGCTCACCCTCCTGCATCTCATCCTTCACAGCACCGCTCCCTACAGCCAACAGGCCCACCCGCTCCCGGCGCTGCCAACACCCGCGGTCGCCTCGACGAGTCGCTCGATGGCATACGACAGGAATTTGAACT
>JANKHO010001223.1:0-10861 GCA_027627235.1 Agrocybe chaxingu | reverse complement strand
GAATGGAGCCGCGCCTGCCCCTCCCTCCGCCGCATCACCTTCCCCTCCCAGACAGAGTGGGCCCTCGACTCCACCACCACCAGCAGCGCAGGCGTCTGGGCTCTCGTCCAGAATTAGGAATTAGGAATCAGGGACTGTTACCTTGGCCAGAGACAGGATGGGATGGGATGGGTTCGCAGGATTAGAGTTTTCCGAGTATCTAGCACCAGGCAAGACCTTACACACACTATGCAGCATCTGACTATAATCTCCGTTTCGCCCTGCACGAACTGCAAACGATCGACGAGCTTGGCCTGTAGGCCACTGTAGGCCCGCTCATCATGCTCTTTCCTTCACGTTTGCGCTTCTCAACCCTCCGAAATCATGTCCGTCTGAATCCGACATTCGCCTTCCGGGTTCCTGCCCTGGATGATTCACCGAATGACGAGATGCACCAGCCGCAATGTCCGCTATAATTGCAGACTCGGCCTCTAGCCTTCCAACTGCCTCCTACGGGCTGGCTGCATTGAATGGAAACAAATGGCATGCCTATTATTATCGTACCTACTTTACTGGGATCCAGTGCGTTGGGATAGCAAAATAAATAAGGCGAGACGAGTACGACGACGACGACATTGACGGGGGCTGGGATGGAGAATTCGGGGGTCTTATGCTACGCTACTCCTAGACTACACGTTGAGATGGTGAATGAAATACATTACATGACATGATGGATATCCGAGGTTCAAGTTGGAACGGAGAACAGGGTAATGAAAAAGATGGTTTGGTTTGTAACCAAGAGAGCGTCCTTGACCAGAGCATGCGCCAATAGGTAGAACCGGAGAAAATGGTAGATCAGAATGGGGAAAGGGTGTGTGTGTGAGGTAGTGTGGGTATAGTAAAAGAAGAAAAGAGATGTCTTGAGGGAACACGATGCACCGTTCACAAAGCGGATGCAACCGAGGCAGACGGACAGCCGACCGACCGAATCCTCGTCGGCCCATTACTCGTTCTCATCGATAAAGATATCCATGTAATGATTCAAGATCGTCTCAATCGCCTGAAACGAACGCAGCTAGTCAGTCAACTGACAGAGGGCATGGAGAAAACTCGGAGCATGCGATACGCGGGTTTACACTTGACAATGATGTTTACTCACCAGGTTTTGGAAGGATGCATCCGCCATGGCGCCGCCTCCGCCTCCTTGACCATTGACGCCTGCAGCAGCGGCAGCGGCCGCTGTTTGTTGGCCAAAGAGAGTAGGCCCGAACACGATCGCGAGGTTCTGCATCGACATCTGGTTCTCTGCCGCGTGCTGGTTTATCCTGTACATGCCGAATGAATGAGAATGATTAGATGATGACGCAAAGGAATTCATTCGATTCGTCAGAAGCATCAAGAAAAAGCACAAGAGAAACGTGCAATTTCAGAAAAGGTGTGTTGGTGTGCTAGTGAGAAAGTGGTGCCACGCATAGGACCACGGGAGTACGGGACGAAGGGAAAAAAACAACGAGAGAAAAGTAGGAGTGAGACTGCGCCATCGCCATGGGGCAAAGAGGCGGTCGGATAATGAATAGCAAAAGCCATCGAAATGTCAAATAACTGAATAGAAAACGAGCAACGTACCGATGCAGGTGACCAAGGAAGTACTTGAGTGTGGCATAGTTGGCATCCGGAAGCTCGTTGACGCGCTCGTGCAGCCGGATGTGCCGTAGTCGGTCGTTTTCGATCTCTGTTCAATTCAATTCCGCATTGTCGATGACGGAGGCAGAGGTGCAGGCAAATGTATAGCCGAATCCGGGGACGACAGGCGACGAGGCAACAAGGAAAGGCACAACGGAAGAGCGATGGAGAGATAAGTGGGAAAAGAAAGGCCACGCGACGGCAAGGGGTAACAGATAGAGGAAAAAAACGATGTCGTCAGTCATGTTTCTCCGCAGAGATTAAAAAATATAGATAAGAAGGACGGCACGCACTGGCAGCTTCAATAAACCCTTGGTGTAGTGAGTGGGTGAGGAGGGGATCGGGCAGCTCGCGTAACCACATCTTGAGCACACTGGCGACGTTGTTGATCTCGCCCGACCACTCCGGGGCATCTAGGTCGACAGCTTCGAGGTCTATTGAAATTTTCACCGCGAAGTTAATAAAAGAGATCATATGCCCAACCTGAGAAAAAAGAAAGACAAGAGACGACGACGTACCCTTATCCAACCTCGCCTTGAGGCTAGCCACGCGACTCGTAATCCCACTAACCCGGTAAATACCCTGGCTCATTATTCCGTACTTCTCAATGGCCTCACAACACTTGACCATGATGGACGGCACCTCGACGTGGTCGCGCACCATCTGCTCATTGAGGTCGACGCCGAACGTCGGCCGCCCTTTGTCTGTCACATTCTGCTGGTGTGCATGCGCATGATGACCGTTCGTTTGTAGCGCAGAGGTATATCCAGAAAGAGGATTGACGGAGACAGGTGTGGATGGTGTGTGGGACTTGTCCGTGAACGAGGGTAGTGGTGGCAGCTATAGCGGTGTCAGTAGGTGGAAGAGAATAATAGAGAAAGAAAGAAGTCAAACTCACGAAGCCTTCGTCGGACGGACCTTCCCTGCGTGGCCCTCTTGGAGGTGCGCTACCACGCGCGAATGCGTAGTTTTGCATGTACGTCTTGAAATCCCCGCGGTTGTCGATAGTCTCTATCGTTCCCTTCAGCCCAACCCCTGTCCGAGGAATTAGCATTTCGAAGTCAGGTGTGTGGAGAAAGAGAGTTAGCAACAAGGTTTAGACAACGTGATTGGTGTGGAGAAACAGGGTTTGAAATAGAGTGCGGACGAGAGAACTTACCATCTTCCGCCGGAGGCACTAGTGTCGTCCCATCACTCAATACGATGCTCTCAAACAAGAACGCGTATCGCGTCAGGTGGTATTGGGTGCCGAGGTCGATCTCGTCGGCGCACTCCTTCAAGGCCTGTAAAAAAGTGAAGAGAGTTAGTCTTAGTAGTAGGAATGACGTCACAGGATAACAAAATTAGAACACTAGGCAAACTCTCAGAAAAGGTAGCACGAAATTTATAGACAGAAATAAGTGATAGTTCGTTTGATAGAATAGAGTAGTGTTGGAAGGGAGGATAGACACACACCCTCAAGATTCGAGGCAACTGGAAATTGAAATATTCTTGTCGCGTCGCCTGGGTGTCCGTAACTGCCTTTCTGTATTGGTCCGAGGCAGCCGATAGTCGCGACCGAATGTCGTCTTCTTGTCGTTGAATCTGTCAAAATTTACCTCGGTCAGTAGCGCAGCCCAAGAAAAAAAGGCGGTTTGAATCGAACTCGTGTTCAAACGACAAAAATCCGAGCAAAAAAACACGAGAAAAGAAAGAGAGAAGGCTTGAAATTATTGCTCACATTCCCAGGATTCTTCCCCTTCAGCAACATCCCACCCTTCGCCACTGCCTTCCCAATAGCCCTCTTTCCCCCAGCGCTAGCACCTCCAGGCCGGTGCTGTACGGCATTGTCCTTTAGCGACTCGCCTTCCTTCTGCAGCAGTACGCGTTCGAGCTCTTCAGAGGTGAAGTCTAGCCGGTTTTTGCACTTTTCCGTGAGAGCTTCAGATTCTTGAAGAGCGCGTTCGTATCGCGAGGCAAGGTCCTTAGTCTGCAAGCATAAGAAATGGAATGTGTCAGTAAAACAAATAACGTAGTACGAGGAACTGGACCACGCTGGCGACCAACGACGTTGACTCTAAGATGGGCGTTACGAGAACTGTCGGCACAATCAAAATTCCATTGACTAGAATATTCAATGGAAAGTATGGCAATGAACCGTGTTGAACCATCCAACCCACCCGTCTAGCCAACCAAACCGTGAACCGGGCACTGGATAGAAAGACGTACCTGTTTCCGGTTCTTGTCCACCTCCTTCACCAAGTTGCTTAGTTCATCGCTCATCTCGTTTAGCCGCTGCGCAAAGCGCAGTCTATTCTCGGCCATCATCTCGTGGATCTTCATGGAAGATTGCCAGGCGTGCACGAAAGTCCTGTGGGATGCTAGACATGAGATCATGGTGCATGGTGTGACAAACAGCAAGAGAAGGAAGACACGAGGATGGCGGTCGACCGAGCAGTCTAGCGCACAAAACCGAGGATCTGTCTTTCAACTTTCAACAGTGTTCTCGCGCCCCACAGTATCAGGCCGAGATAATTTCAAATGCAGAGCCTCGCCCGACAGGCCGGAAAAACAGTCCAAATCGCAAGCTTCGCAGCTCCACCAAAGAATTGCTGAGATAAAAAGACAATGGACACGCACCCTGCTTTCCCATCGTTCATCGCGTACACCTCTGAAGTTGTTCTAGCCAATTTCTGTAGTGTTTTTCCGTATTCATCTTCAATGACTGCTCGTTTCTTGAAAAAAGCGGCTGCTTCCTGGCCGAAAGTTAAAGTTAACCTCTAAACCTGGAATGCGAAGGTGGTTTTCCTCACTCGACAAGAGATCATGCTCTGCTTGATTCGATCCAGGAGTAAAGGCGTCCCGCACTATGCCACACATGTCAGGGGTTGCGCCGTAGCGATAACCAGCCGTTGCACTCACATCCAGCTCGCAAAGGGCCCTCAGCACATTCTCGTCAAAGGTTGGCTCGACCAGGCTTGGCGTGCCACTACTGTGTATGGCGGAGAGGGGCGGCGCGTTGTCCCGCCACGGCTGCGAGGCGGGGTGGGACTCGGTGCTCGAGCGCGGTTGGGGCGATACCGACGTGGCGTGTGCATGAGCGTGTACTCCTCCCGCCGGCGCCGCCGACGTCGATGAAGGGTGGTCCTCGTCCACAGAGTCGAGAGACTGAAACGACGGCCTGACAGTACCGTACCCGGTTCCCGTGCCCGCCATGTTGTGGGTGTGGTCGCCGTGTGGCAGATCTGGGCCGCTCTCCCAGGCGGTGGTCGTCGTGGACGACATGTAGCCGTCGTCTGCCATCGCGGCGCTCGGTGGATTAGGGTGGGGGGAGGCGGAGAAGGAAGGTGTAATGCCAATTGCGTAGGCGCAGAGTTTCAGGAGGCATCACGTGCTTAACTTGCCTTGTTTGGGAGCCCGCCACAAGACCCTGAGCATCCGACCCTGGCCTTTATCCCTTTCTTCCACATCCAGCCCCCGCCTCGGTCGGAAGGCATGGTGTCCTGAAATCGTTCATTCGTAATGGAGAGCCAGGAGCCTACGTTTAAAGGACCGATTCGTCTCTCTCCAGAATGTGAATTCATCACCGACGCAGACGAAGAGGTGCGTCCGCCACTTGCGATCTGCACCACATGGTTGATGGCTCCTGAAATGAACAGATTTTCATTTTGTACTCCGAGAAGCAGATCATCCGCGCTCCCGAGGTGGCTGATAATTTTCGTGGACTGGGGTACCTCGACTCGCATAAAGATGTTCTCGACCTCAAATTCGAGCTCACGAATATTGACGATCTGCACGATCATCACGATGACATGAAGCGAAAGAGGCGCCCGAAGGCATCAAGGGACACCAAAGGAGCTGACAAAAGCATTGAGATCCAGCTACATCAAGACAAGACAGCCCTTCGAAGCAGAAAGGGAGACACTGGTAGTGTCCTGTGGCGAGCGAGGTGCTTCACTTTACCGTCCGAGTCGCTTCAGGCATATTCTGAGAAAGCTTTCCAGCATCGACTTTGCACAGATGATACTACAGGACTACTATTCACACTCCGAACTCAGTCTCCTAAGAAACGATACCCTTCAATCCCAGCACGTCCTGGAACTTGGGTGTGCCGTCTCGTCTCTTATATCTTACAGATCTATTACCTGACGTAAGAATAGTGCAGGAACAGGGCTATTAAGCGTTGTATTCTCACCCCTCGTCAGCCGTTATACTGCGACTGACATCGGCGCTTTGATACCCCTCATCCAAAAGAATATCGCCCTCAACTCCCCCTTCTTAAAGTCTCCCACAAATATCTCAGCCCAAGAGCTTGACTGGCTCACCCTTACCTCTACATCCCATGCTCTCCGTCACAAAATATACGACACGCAAGCGAACCCAGTCGACCTTCTGTTAGCAGTGGATTGTCTGTACCATCCTTCCCTTATCCCCCCATTCGTGGCGACACTAGATTATCTGACAACCCCAGGCCGCACGGCGGTGCTCGTGATGTCGGAACTGCGGGCGGAGGACGTCATGAGGGAGTTTCTTGAGGCATGGTTGGGGTTGGAAGGCTGGGAAGTATGGCGTATTCCTAATGACAACATTGGCAAGTGCTATGTTATCTGGGTAGGCTGGAAAGCTGGGTCTGCGGGACTTCGAAGCTAATCTACAAATCTCGACCACGCAAAAGGTATATAGTCGGTGCCGCCGGTACCATGTTATTACATAGATTTAATAGATCTGTAGTCTATAAAATGAAAACCAAGAGTGAACGAACCTGGTGAGACCTGGCGAGAGCGTTGCAGAAACGTGGAAGGTGTTTGTATACCCAATCGGTGTCGATCAGCTACTTTTGGCAATCCTGATAGCACCCACACCGCCACACAAAGTCGATCTTTTTATCTTATCGTATACCTTTCTGGACATCAACCAACAAGAACGAAAAGCAGACACGAGAGGGATATGTTCTTCTACATTTCCTTCCTCCGCCCTCCACCCCTGCAATCGCCTCTTTCAGGTGCCATCCAAATCACACCCCAAATCTCCAACGACCTTCGCACAGAGACCTTCGACAGCGCGCAAGACCTGTTCTACACCTGGTCACTATCCAGCCCCTCCTCTTCTCAAGGTCGACCGCAAAATGCCAAACAGAATAACTACCAAAGCAAGACGGCATCAACGAAACTGACCACCCTCCGTCCCTCAACGGCCTACAAGCCCATTCCCGTGCCCCTCCCAAGCGGAGTACGCGAAGGGCAGCACTGGATGCTCACTTTGACTTCACGACCTCCGAGCCATGGAAACGAGCGCGCGGAGGTCATCGACCTCGCTCGTGCGGACGTCGGACGCGTGCCGTTCTCGGTTATGTCCATACCTGTTCTCTTTTCTGCGCGAGGAGGGAAGAGCGAGAAGAAGCAGGAGACGGTAAGGAGATGTTACACCCTGCCATGGAAGGTACCTGGCGAGGGTGAGGGAGAACAGGAGAAGACAAAAGCTGAGCTGGTGTTCACAGAAAAGACTTCGTTCGACCTGGACAAAGTGAGCTTTGCTTTGCTTTGCTTTGCTTCTGTCTTCCTGCCTCTATCGGGTTCTTTCTGGATCTAATAACCTCCAGCCCTGTAGAAAATCTGGGACAGCGGTATCGGTCTGAGCTCCTGGCTAGTCGAGCTCCTTGAAAATCCTGCTCTCACTGAGGCAGACGCGAGCTTGCAGAGCGTTCGGTCCGCTTTCTTCTCTCCGAAGTCGAAGAGGATACTGGAACTAGGTTCGTTCAGTCTTTGTTTATGATACTGGTTGCCTTGCTAAGAGTTGGATTGCAGGTACTGGCATAGGCGTCGTGTCCATCGCACTCTCAGTCCTCCGATCGGGATTGTCACTGGATGCATCATCTGAGCGGGCACAAGACCGAATCATCGCAACGGACATTTGTAAGTCTCTCGTATTTCCGTCTTCATGTTGAGGCTTGACTGGAAAGCGACTTCTAGCCTCAGCAATGCCCCTCCTCGAAGAAAACATCGCGTCCAACTCACAGTACTATGCATCTGCGAGGCCGGAAGCGTTAGTCCTCGACTGGGACGATGCCGAGCTGCCGGACGAAGTAAAAGTTCTAGGAGGTTTAGACGCTATTGTGTGCGTTTTATTTTTGGCTTTCTTAGCATTTTTTCTTTTCTGTCAAACAACGACCATCCTGACCACAACTTCTAGGATGGCAGACGTATCTTACAACACCGCCTCCTTCCCCTCGCTTGCACGGACGCTGTCGCGTCTGATCAGACTCGGACCCAAGCCACCCGTGATTCTGTTGGGATACAAGGAGCGGGACGAGGATGAACGGACGTTTTGGAAGATGGCGGGAGGCGTTGGGATTAGATTCGAGAAAGTGGGTGAGAGGGGTGGGGCAGGTGGGGTTCCAGTGGAGATCTGGGTTGGCGGGGTGGAAGAATAGCCTTATGTCAAGATACTTGTCGGGAAGTGTAACGGGTGCGAGGAACATGCAGGTATGAAAGAGTGATAAATATAAAGCAGGTGTTACATGACATAGAACAGAATTTTGAGATACAATGAAGCTCCATTTGAACGTCTTTCCTAAGAATTATCGTCGTCATCGTCCTCTGAGTCCATCAAAGGGATGAACCGTCTTCCGTCTCTCTGCTTAAATAATGCTTCGTTAGATCCGTTCAAATAGAGGCACCATACTCTTATATTTCCAAGGTCAGAGTAGAGCAAACAGGACTCACCACAGGCGATCGCCTCTCCTTCATCCTGCCAAGCGCAGCAGCAAGAGATGTGTTCTTGCCTTTCGGCCTCGGAACAGGCATGCCCACCGATAAGACAGAAGCCGACTGAGAGCGAGAACGAGCAGCAGTTGACTGTACTTGAGCCCGGTTCGGCGGAGGCAGGAGAGGAGCGGCATCATGCTCGACATTTTCTTGTTTGGGTGCCTCAGCAACAGGCGCAGGCGTTGAGTGTCTATTGAAGATAGCGAGCGGGTCGACAGTTATAGCCCGAGAAACAGAACCAGAACGAGAGTGCGAGCGAGAAAGCGGGGAATGTTGCATTATTCCCATATTAGAGCCACCTAAACCGAGAGGGCTCGACCTGCGATCAGTGACGTTCAGAGGAGAAAGTGTGTTTTGTCTGCGTCCGAGAAGATTTTCGCGAGCGATGAGTTGGAGTCCAGATTTCGGAGCAACCGACGTCGAAGGCACAACGTCAGCAGGAGCGAGTGTAACAGAACTGTCCTGGGCACCAATGGCAGCAGCGGGGTTGGGATTATTCCGAGTAGCCAGCGAAGTGTGCATGCGAAGCATCCTCGGAGGTCGCGCGGCAGTAGGGGTGATACCCAGGATGTTCGAAGGGTCGACGGGGGGTGCAGACCGATTTCGCAGGCGCTCCACTTGCTCGAGGTCAGTCTTGCCGCTGGATTCGATTCTCGTTCCGAATAGCTCGGAGACAGAGGTAGACATAGCACCGAGGGTCAAGGTTGTGCTCGGAGTTCTAAGCAGAGGAATAGACACAGGCCCTTGCTGGCGACGATTGACAGAGGGCGATCGAGATGTCCTGTCTAGAGGCAGGGGCACCTTCAGTTCGGCCAGGGGGCGGCGCGGAGTAGCAAATCCTAATTCCTGAACGAGAGCGGGCACTGGTGCCATGAATGCGCTTTGCTTATCTTGATCGAGGGTTGAACGGCTTTCTCCTGGTCCGGAACTTGGAGATGTGGTAGCTATAGCAGCTGGAGAAAGGCTGGAAGGTGGCGGGGCGCCACCGTTGTTTCCATGAGGCGCAGCGGCCGGGGGCGGGGGGAAGAAGGAAGGTCGGATGGTTGTCGAGGAAATGAGGGTGGTTTGTCGCTTGTCGATAGTAGAGATGGGGAAACATTAGGTGAATTTTCGCGCCGAGATCGCTTTGTAGAAAGAATGGGAGATGAACGAGATGGCGAATTTGATGACTGAGCGGTAGACATCTGCCCTCCGTCCTCATTGTTCCGCTTCCGTTTCCTAGTCGTTCTGGACGATGGAGATACCGAAAAACGGCTTTCGCGTGAAAAGCCCGAAACAGATCCAATTTGGGGGGCTGCTACTGCAAGTTTGGCAATGGCCTCTTTCAGGTCATTCTTAGCTGCATCAATATGTAGTGGGACGGCCTGTAAGAGAGGGAGTAGCGGAAGGACTGCGGTCACAATGCTGCCTTGCTTATCTAGCAATATCTGGATGGCTTGTATTTGAGTCTGCAGGGCTTGTGAATGCGTTTGATTGAACTACGGGCGAATGCGATGAGCAGTGTCAAATAGAAAATGAGGACAGAGACTACAGATTGCATTGCCTCGAGGCGTTGGTCCAACCCTTGCAGACGATGGTTGATGTCTTTGAAGAATGTTTCGACTGTCTCCGTTTGACAAGGAGATCCCACGCATTTCTGGATTTCTTTCTGAGCCCTGTTAACTAAAGAACGATCAGTACTTGACGACCTCGTGTATGCGTTCCAAGCAGTAATGGTTTAGAGTACACTTACCTAGATCGATGATATCTCCCATAAGGGATTCTCTGTCGCGTTCAAAGAGTGAGTGAACAACCTTCATCTCATGCTTCGTCTCCTTAATCCCGTCCGTCAACTTGGCGACATGATCGGTGAACTTCTCGAAGTTGGCTTGAGTATCGTGCAAGAGGACACGCATAGAAGTTGCGTTCTTGTCCAGAGGACCCGTCGGAGGTGCGACTACACGAACATCCGATAGAGAGGTTGGGACTTGGCTGTTGGGGCGAAGAATATGCGCCCAGAGAGGAGTCGACGCCGTAGGTGGTCGAGATGGCAGATTCAGGTCTGCAGCCAGTTTACTCGAAGAGATCGCTTCGTGACTCGAAGACATGACGGTTGAAGAAGACGAGGGACAGGAAAGCTGGTAGATCTTAGACGTCTTCGACTTGCCAAAGAGTCAGGGCAAACTGGCCAGTCACAGAAAGCGTAAGTTCGGATGTCTCGGGAGGGCCATTTTCACGTACCACAATAATTCGAGGACTCTGAGAGAAATGTAGCCGAAGTATGGGGAAACCCTCTCGAGAGCTCAAACCCTCGAACTTTTTCTGTCGAAGTTGTGCTTACGACCGGCAAATGACGCGAACGTGACTGTGACGTAAGTTACGCGTCGCGCGACTCGCACCGCCAGGATCACGTGCCTTCAACCAACCTTTGTTGAAGACGACGATTATAATGGCTCCCGCGCGTCGAGCACGGTCCC